>JASDQU010752056.1:31837-44118 GCA_032191745.1 Picea mariana
AAAAAAAAAAAAAAAAAATTGGTTTTAAGGAAAAAAGTGTCCTCTATGATACATTAGTTATGTTGGTAATCATATATAATTTGGGGTTGTAGCATTTCGAGAGAAGCATAGAGGAAAATCAAGGAAATACATAAGTGTTTTATAATTAATAACATTAAAATAAAAAATAGCATGCCCTATCCAATACTTCTATTAGATATGATGCGTCTGTTGATTAAGAGTAAGGTTATAACTAGGTACTTGATGTACAAACACAAACTCATTAACATTAAGATTGAGAGGTGCTCTAAAATTACTTTGAATTCCAATAAAAAAACACTCGAGACTTAAGATGGGATGGACTAAAGATGCACATTATTGGCTTAACCATTAGAGGATAAAATAGGAGGCCACTCTTCAAGATATTTCTGCCATTAAAAGTACAATCACAATTAAGTTTAAAAAGAAATTGTGGTGCAACGAAGAAATTAAGAAAAAGTTCAAATACTATAAAGAGATTATTAACCCCAATTTAGAAGATCAAAATATATTTTTATTGTGGTCATATTAAAAAAAATAATAATAATGATAAAATAAAAACAAAGTATTATGAGCTTCACAATGTAACTAGGTGTTAGACCATACCTAAAACATCGTAGGAAGAAATAATATGTATTTTTTTTGTTATACTAAGAAAATGAAGGATGAAAAACATTTTCTCCTCGATTGAGCTACCTACATAGACATTAGGTCTTACTTCAAATCATTTGTATAATGATGAATCTTCATAATTCATTAACTTATGAAACCCAAATAGAGCTCAAAAGCTTATGTCTTAATTTTTTTTACCATAGAAACTATATGTTAAACAAATCACTTAATTTGAATTTTTTCCTTAACATCATCATAGATTTTAGTAAAATTTCAATGGGTTTTTAAAATAATTGCAAATTTTATTGTCAAGTAATGTATGCCATGATTAGATTTTAGTCACACACACACACACACACACACATATAACTTAAGTGGGCCTAATGATTAAGAACATGTGTTTCCTCCTAAGAGGCCATAAATTCAAATCTAGAGGGGGTAGAGTATGTATACCTTCATAAACTTTAGAAGTCAAATCATTGTGCAAAGGGGTCCCTTGTCCCACAAATAAGGAAGTCTCATACACTAATTTGGTATTTAGCTTAGCCGTGACCTTAAAATTAGATTATTATTATTATTATTATTATTTATATAATTAATAAAATATTATATATTTTCTATATTAAATTATTTGAGTATTTAAAATGGTTTTCAAAAGTTTTAAAAAACTAATAAATACTAATAAATACTACTTTATTGAAAGGAAAAAAAATATTTTTTAATAAATGAATTAATTTAGAAATTCTCCTCTTCCAAAGGTGACCCCACACAAAAGTTGTCCTATTTCTTTTTATATTTCTTGTAATATATTGTTGGTCGAAAAGTTGTCATGTGCACCTTTCAAGTTTTGAGTGTGTTTTTTTGAACACAATTACGCTCTCGAATGGTTAGTCACTCCTTATATCATGAACAAGTAACTTCTCACTAAGTATTACCTTCTTTCTTATGTAACGTCATTACACTTTGGCTAATGTTAAGGATAAGGTAAAATTTTGGCCTATACTATTAGGGTCAATGTTCAACATTTGTCTAGTCAAGAGGATTGAATCTTCTTGTTCCTCTCACTATTGCTTTTGGAGGTACATCGTGTTGAACACGACTCTCACTATGACAAAGTTTCACAAATCTCCATTGTTAATGGTTTATGCTTCCCTCCATAGTGAACAACACTTTTTCATGTCTCTATAGTATATTCCTTTTAAAATTGTTATCCTTTGCTAAATTTCCATACTTAGTTTAAAAATGATTTTAGATTATATATTGAGTCTACCCCAAATCAAACAAACCTACTAGTTATCGATTTTCATAGTTAAAAAAAAAGATTTAAGATTATGCATATATTCTCTCTTTATTTCATTAGCATTTTTAATATCGGTCATTCTTTATTAATATGAATATTAATCTTTTCTACTAATCTAAAATGGGTATAATAGTTACTATATAATTTTATTGATGATTTGGAACGAGGAAGACATAATTTGAGACCAAGAAGGGTTGGTTTTGGTTAGGTCTTAAAATCACACTAATTGATCAAAACCGAAATCGTCCCCATTCGGATCAAAGAAGTGGAGTTTTGATCTAGATTGGATTGAGAATGAAATGAAAGAAAATACAATATTGCAAAGAGAACATAACTACACTATTAAATATAGAGTATTATAGTGAAATCCAACTTCTGTTAATGAATCAAATGGTCAAAATGTTGCAATATACATAGTCGCATGCAAAATGGCTAGAATGGTGGTAGCTTATTTATGAGAAGAAATGTGAAGGATACACTCATTTGCAAAAAGAGCATAATAAGAGGATGAAACTAAATTTTACAATGATGCCAACAAAAATAAGAAAAACAATCCCTAAAATGCAAGAACCCTAACTAGCATGATTATAGTTGTAACATCCCTCTTTTACGCACACTGAGCGAACTTATTCTTTGAGGACACTTGCTTGCAAGTGATCCAGATTATTATACTATTGGGCAATTGATTATGATTATGAGGCATTATGGATATGATGACATGTTATTTTGTTGTATTGATATAGACAGGTGTTATTGACTTATTCTCTTGAGTGTATAGGATTTTAGACCTCGAGATGCAGAGGCATCGATGAAACCCTTGGACTCCAGATCGAGTCAGGGAGTGAACTATTGGGGTTTGATTGTTGTATATATGACATATGTGCATCTAATTAGATGTTATGATTATGGATATTATTTCTGACATGATTCGTTAATGAAGCATGCTGATGATAGATTGTCGACCAGACTCACATGTGGAGTAGGGGGGTCATGCACGACTACCAAAGACGTTGAGGGAGAGGTGTGGACAACAACCTTGCCACAACCTACTAGCACTCCTGCCATGGCTCGAACTATAGGTTAACGACTACCTAGTTCGAGAAGACCCACGATGTCGTGAGGGCAGACTGCAACAGTTAATCATGATGATTCTAAGGGGCGCGCAATAAGGCAGAGGCCTTATTCCTTAGAGGCCCTTAGTCTCCCACAAGATCACCTGACGCAGTATTGACTCCGGGGTTTTTTTATGTCTACCAAGTCAGTCAAGAGGCAAGTGGCACCCTTGGAGCACGTAGTGCGTCCTAAAGGGCACGTCATGCAAGGGAAACATAATGAGGCGAGTGGCATCCTTGGAGCACCTAGTGAATCCTGAAGGTAACGTCGCATTGTTAACTAATAAGTGAATAAACCTAGATGGCCTTAGAATGAATGATGTGATGAGAAATTTTTAAAAACAATTTTTTCCCTAATAAAAATGTCGCCCTACCTCGAAAATTAAAATCTAGATCTAAGTGATGCTTGTGGAAAAACATAATAATAATAATAATAATAATAATCATCTTTAAACATGTGACGAGAAGGGGGTAAGCAATTCAATTAATTTATAAAAAAAATCAAATTATTTTGAGGGATTAAAATTTTAAAAAGAAAGAAAATTAATTATGTGTTACATGTGCTAATTAAAAAAAAAATTAACTAAAAAGAAAAAGGGGGAAAAAGGGTAAAGTCTACACTTGCTAATTTGAGTTTTATATAAAAAGGGAAAGAGGAAAATTTAAAAGAATTAGGAAACTAAGGGAAAAAAGGGGGAAACATAAAGAGAAAGGGAAACATAAGGAAAAAACAGAATGACTAACTTACCAAGGAATCTTGCCTTTAAGAACTTTCTAAATTGAACTCAATTAGTAAATTAGTAAGGGGGTAAGTCATTAAAATGTGTAAGGGAATATGGGGACACCTAGGAGCGATTCTAGGAGTGTTTTTAGGTGGGTGAGGGAAATAGGAGTAATTAAATAATTAATTAAATTAATTTCTGGTGCAACGAAGGGGATGGGTGACACATGTACGGGGAGGATTTTTCTGAATTAAATTATTGAACATTAAATTAAATGGGAAATTGGGAAAGAAATGACTTAGGAACTCTATATAAAGGAGGGAGGAGAAGGAGGATGGATCTTTTCTGTTATGCATAACATTACATTGTAGAATTTTAGACTTGACTGACTTATCTTGTGGGAGTTGGGATACCCAGCTTAGTGAGGAGTGGTAGCTCGGCCTTGTGAGGCGAGTTGGGAGCTAGTTGTTCTCTGGTTTAGTGTGCGTGGCCCCTTTGCGGCCTGGGGGGTTAAGGGGGAAGAAGAGTACCCCTAACATTGGCTGGGAGGTACTGGTGAAGTCACAATGGTTGGCAAGCAAAAGTTGGACGGAGCGCGTAGGACATTGACTCGAAGCTATCACCTTGGGCTACGGTACGCAAGTTTTTATTTTGCATAGTAGATTACTATTGATCTTGTGCTTTCATTTCTGTACCTTTAATTGTGTAAGAAAGTGTTTGACTTAGCAGTGTAATTGAGAACTTAAATTCCCCATAGCCTTAAGCTCGCTGCTTGACTTGATTCCCTTGGCATTCAATCCCTGAATGGCATGACTGTCATATTGGTTTTATTGATTTATTTTGAAGAGTTGTGCTTTACTTCGTCCTCATCCCTAGATCATCAATCCATACCTGAGCAGTCGGCCAGGAGCCGGATCGACAGTCGTCATTTTGGTGTTAATAGACCTATAGATCCTAATGCCCTGCTTTTCTTTGCATGGATGATGAGCGAAGGATGTGTTTGCCTAGTCGTCTACCCCTGTTGATTTTTCTTGGTTGATTGATGGTCATTGTGCCTTCTTGTGTTGAGTAATTATGCCATTGTTATCATTCTTATCCGTGAACCGCTGAATACCCTCTGTGTTTTTAACTCTGCATCCCCAAATTTTTAACTCTGTGTTTTACCCTTTTACAGTTAGTGATTTACCCTCTTATTGGATTGCGACCTTGCCAAGCTTTGACTGCGAACTTACCATTCTGATTACAATTCGATTTGATTGTGATAACGCTACTAGTTATTATTTTGTCTTTACCTACATTATTAGTTGAGTATATTTATCTACATTTATTTTTGGCAGAGCTTTCAGTCTTCTCATGACGGCGTGATCAACAACCCTTTAAATGGTTTTCATTGTACTCAACTTAACTCTCCGTTTTATTTTATTGATGGCAATTATTCTCTTCATTACAACACACTCATCCACGGAATTTTGACTCTGTGTTTTTTTAATATATTCATGGAAAATTTAGCTCTACGTTTAATGCACTCCCTCGCGATTACACTCTGCGTTTTTATCACTTTTTAATGGCAATTTTACCCTGCAACTTTTCTTGGCGTTTTCACTATATATGGTAGTGTTTTCTTTTATTCCTGTGTAATCGTGGATGTTCATTACTTTTACTGCAATTAACATTGCCATCGACCCACTGCATTATCACTTTTCCCAGCGACTTCTCTTGGCATATTCACGGTGTAATGGCAGTGTTTTATTGACTTGTGTAATGTTGAGAATTATTATTTTAGGCTGCGATTTTACCCTTTTTCACACTGCACAGTTAATATCCTTGGGAAGCGACTTAATGGTACATCCTACGATGTCTTGTACATATCGATGTCATCTTGTAACTAGGCATTATCTTATGGTAAACCCTGCGACGATTACATATATCACTCTGCGTTTTTCATACTTAAAATCGCGCTATCATATCCCTGCGGTATCATAAGTGTAACTTCGCCTTGACGTATACTACAGAAGGCCTTGTCATAATAGCATTGTAACAACGAATTGATAATCACTTGACAATGAATTTAGGTTTTCCATGGCTGTGACACAGCAGTATTACCTTGACAAATCTCTAGAATTGAGTAATGGCGATTTCTTTTCTATTCCTTGTGTACAACGATTTACGTGGTGTTTTATTTAGTGTGTCAATACTTAGCCTGCGTTTTAAAAAAAAGGGAAACCCTTCGACAGCAGGTCATCTAACACCTAGTTGTTATAGATTTTATTTACCCAGACGTTTAAATTACCCAGCGAATTATAAGGGCAACGTTTTATATTTGTCACGTTTGTATTGACATCACGCTATATGGTTAGAATTTTATCTTGGTAGTGACTCATTGAGCATTTCTTAATGATGTTTATTAAATGGTAGAATTTACCCTGATAGTGTTTTAATACCTGCAGTACGACGAAAATTTAGATCCTGTGACATCTAACTTAATAGATGTTGGCAGAGATTAAATGGTGGAATTTACCCATAGCTTGGTCAACAATTTTAAGCGCAGTATTATTGTGCAGGGCAGCGAATTCATATATAGCAACGTATGATAACAATCTTTATTTGTTAGCGATACTGTTGTATAATTAGACAGTGATGGGTTAGTCCCTATTAAAGGGTAGCAATGTTTTAATTGAATATCAATTAACAACAATTTCATTAATTCTTGGCAGGAAGGAAGTCAACCCTAATATATAGACAACCAATCGTATGAAGGCAACGATTGAATGCAAACTGCATTGATGTAGATATCGCCTCGTTTTATAGAACATAGGGATGGTGATTTTATTATACAGATTGTTAGATATCACAATTATTATATAGATCCTATCTACGTCCATAGATAGTGATTTCATTATATTTTTCCAGCTTGAAAGGAAGAAAACTTATAATTAATGATAGCGATTATAATGTCTAAAATTTTACTTGTATGTGACAAATACCAGGTTACTTGTTAGTTTATTTTAGATTTTTATCTATCTTTTTAAAAGGTAAGGGTCTTTTCTTTTCTTTTATTATTGTTAATAATGTTACATTATTAAGAGTTTCGTTATAATGTTGTTATTCATGTGAATATGAATAGGCCTTATTTTGTAGGTTGTAATTGAAATATTTGAAGATAAGTTGTTTTGTTATATGTTTAAAGTATCATGAAGATGGAAATTTTTTATTTTATATTAAGATTTGGATTCAATTTAAATGTAAATTTTGTCAAATTTTAAAACTCTTACTCTTATTATAGTTTATGTTTTTATTATAACTTATGGTTGATCATATTTACTTAAAAAGTTTTAATCATTATTTTATTATATCAATTTTCTTATTTTCTTATTTTACTTTTGTTTATTTCCAAAGAAAATTTGTCACCCTATCACCTAGTGACGACATGATTCCTGAGGAGGGAATCATTGCGTGCCCTAGTGGTTAGAGGCATTTTATAAATTGGTCAAAATCTGTGCCTTCCGTGTGAGTGATGTTGATCGTTGCAAATTTGCCATTGGCACATGGGTTGAACGCCTTCATGTGTTTGGTTGTGTGCCATCAAGGTTATAGTTAACTGGTCATCGAGGTCATTGTGTCGGGATGGGGATGTTGTCCCTTAGCTTGTAGGTGTGGTCATGTTTGTGTCAGGTGGGTAGTCGTTTCTCCTTGTTGTTTTACACATGTTTTGCCCAGTTGCGCTTGTGCCAGTGCGTGGAGTCATAGTTGTTTGTTGCATGTTCTTCTTGCGCAGTGTTCATCGTCAGTTGTGTGGTTCAACTGTTGTCGTCATTACCTTCATGCCTAAGAACAAAAACAAAAAATCTGCACTTTTTTCTTCTCTTGTAGTCGTAACGATGGGATCATTACATATGGTATCAGAGCGGGTTCAACTCACGACTTGGGATCACTATGGCTTTCATTGATATGATATTTGATTATAATGTTGCTAATTAAGTTAACTTGTATTCGTGCAGGTAATCATGGTTAGAGGACGTCTCGGAGGTAGACGACGGGGTGCTAGGGGAGGAGGCGTGATGCCTATAGTGGCATCCATGCCTGAGGGGTCTAACCCCCAGGGAGATCAACAGGTTGTCAAGCAGGACCAGATAGCGGTGGGTGATGTGGTTGGGCTGATGAGGTCTTTTCAGTGCATGTTTGAGGCACTGATTACCTGTTTGGACAGAGATGAGGCCAGGGCGTCGGCACCCCCTGAGGGTCCACCGCGCACACCGATTGGTACTGGTAGAATTCACCGAGAACTCAAGAAGGTCAAATTTCTTGAGTTCTTTGGTGCCCCGAACGGCGCAGCCGCCGAGGCATGGTTGGAGAATATGGCGATGTTATTTGCACTTCACGACTATACCTCCAACATGAAGGTCTGCATGGCGGTCTTTCAACTGAAGGGGAGCGCTCTTCTTTGGTGGAAGACACTCTTGCCACAATTGAACATGACTGTCGAAGATGTGTCATGGGAACTGTTCGAAGAACGGTTCTGAGAGAGGTACCTATTAGAGGAATTCATTGAGAATTAGCTCAACGAGTTCAACACCTTACGACAGGGAGGTCGTACGGTGCCCGAAAACGAGGCCCATTTTATGGAGTTGCTTCAGTATGCTTTGCATCTTAATACTGAGAAACTTAAGGTCAATCAGTTCTTGTTTGGCCTTAAAGTCAGCATACATGAAAAGGTTAGGATTTTGATACCTTAGACCTTGCATGATGTCATCTAGAAGGCCCTCATAACATAGGAGGAGCTTATTAGTGGGGATCACAGCAGGACTCTAGCGAGGCCGGCAGGGTAGGTGTCATCTGGTGCGCTGCAGCATCAGACACCAGCCAGACATACCCCAGGATATCATGGCTTCTAGAGGGGATCCACTTTCACTACACCTTGGCGACCAGTGCCTTAGCAGTGGACTCCTTACTGGGGACCACAACATCAACAACAACGTCGACCGCATCAGTAGCAGTTTAGGCCTGTTCAACAGAACAGACCATGATTCTAGGTCGGTGGGCCATCAGCTTCTACTTCGGGTACCAGGAGTACTAGACCAAAAAAGGGGTATTGGACATGTGGGGAGCCACACTACCAGTGTGACTACCCTGTGGAGAGGACTAGAGCATCTGGATCAGCTGGACCCACTACCGTGGGAGATTTGGGAAAGTCCCATTAGATTCATGTAGCGGTTACCAGGCAAAGCACCAGTCAATTGTGCTCGAGACGTCAAGTATCGTCTCTGACTAGACCCTTAGTATTTTGATAGATCCCGTTGCTACCGAGAGTTTCATTTCTAGTGAAACACTAAAAAGGATTAAGGTAAAGGCAGTCGAACAAGATGAGTTTAGCTTTGTAGAGATGGCTTCGGGAGCCAAACAAAAGGTTGGAGGAAAGGTTACGGGTTGTACCTTAAAATGGGAGAGTTTTTCACTAGGGCCAACTTGTACGTCACGATCTTAGGATCTTATGGTGTCATGATCGATATGGAATGTTTGGAATCGCATGAGGCGATACTCAAATGTAAGACGAAACGGTTGAGCTTGGTCGATGAAGAGGGACAAAGACGTGTGATTGTAGGAAGGAACCAGGGAGTTTCCCTAAGGTCCATCTCTTCCTTGTAGCTACGGAAGATCATGTGCAAGGGATGTAAGCTTTATACGATCCTTGCATTAAACGAGAAGGGAGTAGCGGAAGGTCTAGAACACCTTCCTGTGGTGAGAGAGTTTATGAACATCTTCGCGGAGGAGTTACCTAGGATACCGACAGAGAGAGAATTGGATTTTACCATAGACCTAAAACTGAGGATTGAACCAATAGCGAGAATGCCTTATCGCATGTCAACCTCGGAGTTACAGGAGTTGAGAATGAAACTAAAGGAGTTGTTGGACCTAGGACTTATACGTTCGAGTGTGTCACCATGGGGTGTGCCTGTTATTTTCATATGAAAGAAGGATTGGTAATGGAGACTCTGCATTAACTATTGTCAATTGAACAAGGCAATGATCAAGAATCAATATCCATTGCCAAGGATTGATGATCTGTTTGATCAGATGAAGAGTGCGAAGGTGTTTTCCAAGATCGATTTGCGATCAGGGTATCACCAATTACAAATCAAGGAGGATGATGTCCCTAAGACCACCTTTAAGATGAGGTTTGGTAATTACGAGTTTACTGTTTTACCATTTGGACTAACAAATTCCCCAATGGTATTTATGAGTTTGATGAACGGGGTGTTCCGCGAATACTTGGACAAGTTTGTCAAAGTATTCATTGACGATATTTTGATTTACTCTCGGACAACGGAGGAGCATGATGAGCACTTGTGTTTGGTACTACAGTGTTTGCGAGAGCACAAATTATATGGGAAGTTGTCCAAATGCTCGTTTTATCAACCGAAGATTCACTACTTAGGACATGTCATCTCTGACGAAGGTATCGTCGTGGATCCAACAAAGGTCGGGCTATTATGGAATGGCCTGTGCCGACGAATGTCTCGAAAGTGCTTAGCTTCATGGGTTTAGCAGGATACTATTGATGGTTCATCGAGGGATTTTTGAATATAGCAAATCCGATCATGGAATTGCAGAAGAAGAACAAGAAGTTTGTTTGGACCGAGAAATGCACGGAAGAATTTCGGAGGCTCAAAGAACTGTTGACAACAACACTGATACTAAAGGTCCCTGACATGGACGCAAACTTCTTAGTATCCACTAATGCATCCAAGGAAGGCTTAGGCGGAGTCTTGATGCAAGATGATCGAGTGATCACTTACATCTTGAGGAAACTGAGAAGGCATGAGGAGAACTCTACGATGCACGATTTAGAGTTGTTATCCATTGTATATGCCTTGAAGGTTTGGAGACACTACCTTGTTGGACGAAAATTTGAACTAAATACGGACCACTGTGGATTACAACACATCTTTACTCAAAGCGACCTGAACGCACGACAACGAGGTTGGTCGAAATTGCTTAGTGAGTACGACTTTGAGATTACTTACATAAAAGGAACCGTGAACCGAGTGGCAGATGCATTGAGTCAGAGACCACACATCTTTTTGGTGTTGCCTCTTTAGACGAATCTATGTGAAAATATTCTAACTTTACATCACGACGATGACTGGTACAAAGAGGTGGAGGATTTTATCAGACAATACACAATGATGGTACCAAGATTTGAAGGATTTACGTTTGAAAACGATGGATTATTGAGGTTTAAAAATTATATTTGCATACCACTGAACGACAAGTTGAGAAGTTTGATCCTAAATGAGGCTCACAGAGCAGTGTACATGGCCCACCCAGGAGTCACGAAGATGAGGGCGGACCTTAAATCCTTATTCTTCTGGAAGGGAATGAAGGTAGACATAGTTAACTATGTGGCCAGATGTCTAGAATGTCAATAGGTAAAGGATGAACATAGACATCCAACAGTATTACTATAGCCACACACTATTCCGAAATCAAAATGGGAGGTTATTTCGATGGATTTCATTGTTGGATTGCCACTGACGGAAAGGAGACACGACTTGATTTTTGTGGTAGTCGACACTATGACGAAGAGTGCTCATTTTATTCATGTGCGTACGACGTATCAGGAACCTGACATAGCTATATTTTTCATCAGTGAGATTGTGAGGCTGCATGGTGTGCCGAAGAGGATTATATCCGATCGGGGATCAGTGTTTAACGGTCGATTTTGGACTAGTTTCCAAGAGGCCTTGGGAACCCAACTTAACTTTAATACTACGTATCATCCAGAGACTGACAGGCAGACCAAACAAACAAACTATATCTTGGAAGACATGTTGCGCATGTACGTGATGGACCAACAAAAGCGTTGGGAATATTTCTTGCCACTGGTAGAATTCTCTTGTAACAATAGCTACCAAAACACCATTAAGATGGCGCCTTTCGAGTTCCTTTATGGGCGACCGTGTCGGACGCCTTTGATTTGGGATCGGCTTGAGGATAGAGTCTCAATGGGACCAGAATCAATCCAAGAAATGCAAGATCAAATGAAAACAATAAGACAAAGGAACAAAGAAAACCAGGATTGAAAAAATATTTATGTCAATGCGCACCATGTCGACCGTAGTTACGAAGTTGGTGATCCAGTCTTCTTGTGGGTAAAATCGCATAAGAGTTTGATCAAGTTTGGAATGGGAGATAAAATCTTCCCTAGGTTTGTGGGACCCTTCAAGATTGTGGAGAGGAAGGGGCTCGTGGCCTATCGACTGGCCTTGCCTAATTCTTTGAGGCATATGCACGATGTTTTTCACGTATCTGTTTTGAGACATTATATTAGTGATCCTACACATCTTATTGACATGAATTCCTTGTAGGTATTAGACAAGGGGGTGCTCACGGTTGAGCCGATCTGCATCCTGGATCATCGCATTCGACAGCTACAACGTCGAACAATAGAACAGGTCAAGGTCTAGTGGGACAACTATAGTCTGCACTTGGAGACCTGGGAGGACGCATATGATATGC
>JASDQU010752057.1:3766-29585 GCA_032191745.1 Picea mariana
TTATGTAACAGATATGTAATTACCTTGTTGATTTGCTACAACAATGTTATTAGCTGGCAGTTTCCTCCTCAATGATAATAAACAACTAGTGTGGTTAGTTCAGTCATTATATCTAGACTAATGTTGAGGTTTAACTGTTCATAAGTGCTATAGGTAGCATTCCACTTTAAGAATGTTAATGTTGTTATTCAAGTTTATGGTTGGATTTATAGATATCGCCTAATTGGTAACCCAGACTCACTAAATTTGAGTCGTCATTCATGTTAAGTTTGGTTGGTAACTCGTTGACTAATGGGATTTAGACTGGATAATTGATCTGTAATTAACGCCAGTTTAAATCATAGATATTGACCATTTAGCCTTGATTAATGGTTGGGTTGTTGACGAAGTTGTTTTTATCTTGCGCTTCTCGTTGAGGGTGTTGTTGTTCATTTTAATTAATGTTTGTACTTGGTTTTGTAAACATTTAATGTGCTTGGTTTGTTCACTATAAGGGTTCTAGTTACTTGTGTAATTAATTTTGGGTGCGTGGGGTTGTTAGGATGATTGTCCTTAGCTTAGTAGGCTTGGTCTGCTTGTGTTGGGCGGGATGTAGACACCTCCATGTTCCTCAGAACAGTCGCCAACCTTGAGACCTTAAATAGTCAAAATCGATGGGAACCTGGGCTTGAGCATTGCTTATGTGTCCTGGAGGTCCTAACCATTGCAGGGTAGGAAGGGCGGGTAGTCATTCTTATTCTTCGTCGGTTGAATGTCGTACATTGCTTCCAGGTGCTTGATGTGCTTTTATGTTAGATCGTTATGTTTGTTGTGGCGTGAGTTGCATGCATTGTGTTCGTCGTCGTGTTGCGATGTTGAGTATAATGTCATTACTACCTTCCTACACACACAAAAAATAAAATAAAATTTGCACTTGTTATGTGAGGCTGTTGTCGTAACGAGAAGGCTCGTTACAGATCCAAGCACAGATTTACTCTTACTTCTCATTTACACTCCAAAACATTTTCTGATTATTTCCATGCTCTTCCATTTCTGATTTTAGTAGCTAATAGGCTTAGATAGGTCAATTAAAACACTATAATTTTCTGGTTTATACATGTACGAAATTTCTGCCTAAAAACAAAAATTTCATAACATCTTTTGAGTGTGTTGCAGCTCAAATCAACAAGCAATAGCTTGCTGATTTTTGCAGGTTTTCCCCAGGACAAGAGGGCATACTGCCCAATTTCGTGCACAACACACCCTCAAACAACTTCTCTCATTGTGGTAAACGTTTCTCTTTTCCTTCTATATTCTAAATCACTGTAAAGCAAGCCCAAAAGAGTTGTACTCAAGTGGCTTGCATTCTTTCCCTTTCCGTCTTATTTTTGCAAGTTTTAGATTAGATCTCTTTCGTTTCTTTTTCTTGCTTAGTTTAGCTAGATTAGTTGTGATTTCTACATGCATGCCTAACTTAAAATAATCTAGAGTAGATCTCATAACATATGCTAGCTTAGAGCCCGTGGAGGCACTGTGGATCTTTGCTTTCAGTTTATTTTACCTTGCATGCAATCTTTAATTCCTTAAAGCTTCACCCATCACACATGCATGCGCTAATTGGTTAATTAACTTTTCGATTTTGTCTTTTACTTTACATGCAAGCAATTGTTTCTTAAGTCTTCCATCTTATGTACATGCATGCAAGTATCGATATCTTAAGTGCTTAATCAATCTTTTTACTTTCCGCAAGTTGTTTACTTTGCTTTATATTTCACATGCAGTAATCACACTAAAGCTTTCAACTTGCAATCTTTTGGTTCAAAGGCTTCAGCCTTCTTATCTTTCATTTTTCAGTATTTCGGCAATCTCTTGTTGAGCAAGCTACAAGCACTCAATCACACTTTTATTTAGCTCATAGGTCTAAAATTTATTAGTTAGACTTAATGGGACACCATAACTCACCATCTTCGCCACTTAAAAACTGGGGTTTTGAGGAAAGCCACGGAAAATTTCCGGAGTACTCGGCCTTAGGGTTGACCTGTGAAGCTAGGGTAGGCCTCGTTGCCTCACTTCTTGAGCATCCGACAACCACTTGGTAATACGGGGAGGAGAGTTTTGGGTTGACATCTAGATAGGGCTAAAATTAATCTCACGCTTAATCACTTAATTTAATCTTCAAACTACAACACCAACAATACAGTTACACACTTGCAAGCTCACTGATCTCACTGTTTTTTGATTTCATTCATATGCAAGTTAATTTATCTGTTGTAGAATAAATATTTAAGTGGTTATATTTTTGTCATTTGGAACATACTCTGCATTTTCAAGCTTTCATCTATCTGGTTCCTGTATTTATGGCGTGATCCTTCAAGAAGTGTGCATCCACCTGGAGGCATTCTCTTGGCTGGGTCTTGAGTGCTTTGCGTCTCTTGGCCATTGAAAAGCAGTCCAACGAAACTCTATTTGTTGTGAGCATGCTTGGCTTCATGTGTTGATGGTTATTTTATCTTGAGTATCTTTACTTCTTGCACATGCGAGTAAACTTGTTAGTATATTGTGTATCCTGTATTTAGTCTTAATCAGTACATCTTAGATATTTTATTGTACCTAATTGTATCTGTTCTTTTTGTAATACTTTGTAACTTGTAATTATCTTGTAACGAACATCCCCTTAACTTAGTTGACTCCATTGCCCAATCTTAGGCACTAGTCTTAGTTGCCTTAGGAAAAGGTTTGACTCTCATACTTAGATAGTTGCATCTTACATTTGCTGATTGATATCTTAGGCTAGATTCCCCCTGACCTTCTAACCAATTAAAACCAACTCCTAGAACATTAAATTTTTAATCTCATCTAGTAACTAGGGTCTACCCCCCTTGGCTTCCCTAGGAGTTAGCCTAGACGGAAGAGGTTCAAGTCAAAGTGACAGCATGGGCTTTGAACCTAGGCATTGTGCCTCCGAGGACACACTAAGTGAGAAGGACTTAGCTCACGTTTGCAAGTGTGTATAAGGACGGCAACAGGCCCAAAGTTTACCAAACCCTTAACTTCATGAGGAGAAATAGATGCATATGTACTCTCATCATCAAGTTTTTCATCAAGGTCTTCCATGGGAGGATAAGGTGCTTCTTCATGGACTTTAGGATCTTCTTCTTGTGCTTGGTTTTCAGTGGAGATTGGAGAAGAGTCTTCATCATTGTGTTCTTCAAGTGCTTGATGAATTTCTTCTTGTGCTTGGTCTTCAATGGCATCATGAGGGCATTCTTCATCAATGTGTTCTTTAAGTGGAGGTGCAACAAGATCTTCAATGACCTCATTACCTTTGTTTTCTTCTAAATCTAAAATGTCATGTAAAAATGGCTCATGGGAAGAAGTAGAGGGATAGTTATCCTTATGGGACTCATCTTCAAGCTTTGATGGAGGAGGCTCATCATATTTTTCTTTGATATAATTGGACAAGAAAAGATACACATCTTTTCTTCTTTCTATTTCCACAATATCACTTGAAGGATTATCATCATATTTCATCATCAAATCATCAACCTTATGCCCTATTCTATCTTGAATATCAACATTAATGCATGCATCTTCAACTTCATAACCATAAATCCAATTCTTTTCAATTTTTTTCATCAAATGTGGAAATTATTTTATCTCTTTAGCGATGAAATTATAATACCAATCCCTTGCATTTTTTCCTTGCATTGAATATGCAAACATTTTCATCAAGATATGTTCATAGACAATGTTAGTCTCTACCACATAATCCATAAAAGGTGTAAGGTGGTTTGAAGCCAACCAATGATTTCCATCAAACTTTGGGACATGGGTATTCTTTGTATCCAAATGAAGCTTACATGTATATTTCAGAACACATGAAAAATCCAAGGGAGCAAACAAATCTTCCTAAAATTTTCCTTTGGTAGAAGCAATACCTTTTTCTTCAAATCTTGAAATGTACAAGGTGCTAATTTTTTTAAATTTGAGAATTGCATACCAATCATTCCTCATTAAAATACCAAAGAGTGGAGTCGCCAAGATGAGCTTTGGAAGTGCCTTAAAGATGTTGCATGTGCTCACCTCTACATACATCAAAGCCTTCAAAATATTTAAGGAACAAGGGCTTTGTCCTTTCATGGAGCCATCATGTGAGAAAAAGATATTCATTACAACACTCTCACAAAAGTGTCGTGAAGCATAGTCTTCAAAATTTCCAGGAGAATGGATTTTATCCCCGACAATGATGCCAAAATGTTAGCTTCCAAATTGTACTTTATGATAAATCTCTAATCCACAAGGCATAACCCAAGAGGGAACTACTAGGACAATCATCACTACCACCTAAATAACCTATTTGCTTCTCTTTAGGCCGACTCTCCTCTGACTCAAGGGGGGTATCCCCAGTAGGATTATTAAAGCTAAGCAATGAGGCACAAGGTGATGCGAGAGTAGCTTTAGTAAAACAATGTTTTTTGGTATTTTACGATATAAAAGAGGTGATGGGAGGAAATAGAGATTAGTGCCAAAAGCAACAAGGGCAATGGAGTCAAGGGGAATTTGAGGGGATTTATACATGGAAGGGGCCCAAAAGGATCAATCTTCAACTAGCAACATCAACTAAAGCCTAGCAATTGAATCAATAGCCTTGCTAGGGTTCCTAGAGGATAGTCAAAGCAAGGAATCAATAAACAACTACTAAATTAACAAAGGAAGATAGGGGGTGAGTTATTGCACAACCACTTCCTTCCAAGTGGTAGACTTTAATCGATTTGCTAGCCTTATGTAGAAGAAACAATACTAACTCGAAGCCTTTAAGCACCAAAATAGCTATTCATCCCACAAAGAAAGAACCCTTATACATCACATATGCTCTAAGAAAGATATGTCAATTAAGCTCCAAGGAGGGGAAGCTCCAAAAATCCAACCATGAGCACAAATGAGGAAGGGCTACTCTTTATATAGAGTCTATCTCAACTTCCTTTACAATAAAATATGTCTCATGTGAAAACCCTAGATCTAGCCTAGGGAGGGGTAAGGAATTATTTCCTCCAAGTAATTATTCAAGAATACATAAAATAATCAAGTGGTCAAGGCCACATGTACAAGTTTCAACAAACATATGCCCAAGAGAGTAGGACGTCCACGTTAGAGAAGGAAGAAGATGAGTCAAAGGTGTAATGTCTAGCCTCCAAAGGCGCTTCCAAGTGGATAGGTCCACAACCAACTCCTCCAAGTAGGCATCGAAAACCTCCTAGATCTCCTCCAAGGTGAAAGGTCCCATCAAACAATGAATAGAAGCTCCCAAGAGTGGACGTCCTCCAATAGATGCATGAAAATATGGGCCATGTGGCCTCAAGAGCTAGGGCACTCTTCACCATGGGCATATATCAATAATGAATTCCCCAAATAACCAAAACGCTCAAGCAAAAGAGGTGGGGGGCGTTCCTCAAACGAGTGGTCAAAATTGCAACAAAATTTTTCTTGTGGCAGATTTTAAAAGCACCATAACTATGTCAATTTTGGTCGAAATTTCTATTATGACCACATTTTGGAAATCTCAGGCCATTTTGCATCTAAAGGCATTGATTTGGCAGAAATATGGGCACTATGTCAAAAGATAAATGCTCTTGAAGCTCGACAGCCCTCAAAATATGCAATGGATCCTAGATCTATGGTTTGGAACCTCCTAGATCTTCTCCAATGTGGGATGTCCTCAAAATAGGGCATGAAACCATGAAGAACCTCTTCAAGAGACTTGTGACATCTTCCAAGGTAAGAAGTTCCATCAACAAGCATGATAAAATGTGCAAAGTAGCCTCCAAAGTGGATGTCATCCTCAAATCGAGCAAGTGGATCCATGGTACAAGGCCTCAACATGTGGAAGGTCAATAATAGTCAATCATCTCCATCAAAAGAAGGGACGAACCCTCTTTAATCCAACAATATGCCTCAACATGACGAGATATAAAGAGGTAAGAAGAGAAGTCAAATATGTCATGAACCATGTGCCAAGTCACGAACAAACCAATCAACTCATCAAGGAGAAGCGTGACCTCATCAAAGTATGCACGAAGTGATGATGAATGTGAAAATGCCTCCAAATGTGGGCCCATGTGTTGATATTATGGTAGCTGCGGGAGGTATTTACCTCCACGTGTAAACCAGACGATAATAGAATATTTCGGGAAGCAAGGAGAAACCCTAATTAGTTGGCTAATAACCCTAGAAGACAAGTCGGCTCAAGAGGATAATTTGTATTAGGTTATTAGCCTCCAAGAGAAGACGTCGGCTAAAGGAAATATTATATACTAAGTAAATAGGCACCCAGAATGAGAAGTCGGCCCAGGTAGTTTGCCAGTTTTAGTATAAATACAGGAGGCCAGTCTTCATTCTGGCAGGGCATTCTCAGAACTGCAGAAGCAACACTTGTGTGCACTGCAGTTGGCCAGTTTGTGCGCAAGTTTGAAGGAGGGCTGCCGTTGCAGCTAGCAGATTTCGGTTTTGGCCTCGACTCTCTCTTGGTTATGATTTGGACTCTCTGATCAACTCTTGTTACTCCTGTTTGGTGCGCTATCCTTAGAGAGAGGTGCGCTATCTTTTTTAGGCTATCTAACCTAGGGTTTGCTTCCAAAATGATTCTCTGTCAAGGTTAAGGTGCTCGGGGGTGGCTTTGACCTATGGTTGGGTGACAATAGTGATATTGTTTATGGTTAAACGAGCTCATCCATTATATTCTAATAGGTTATGGGCCCACGCCTCCTTCATTCAGTCTAACCACTGGAAGGGAGCATAGCCATAAGGATACTAAGGTCGTTGAAGAACTGTCGCTAGGGTTTCTAGCAGGAGCAGTTACTAAAGCACTGCCGCTAGGGTTACTAGCAGGTGCAGTTGCAGAAGCCCTAATCCTGTCATTGAGGCACCTTAAGTGAATGGATTGACCTAATTTCCAGATAAACTAGTATGCCCTAGCCTAGCGCATCTCCTAGTACTCTCAGCAAGCCAAGACGTCAAGTTTGAGTTTTTGGTCAAATCTAGGGTTGACCAAGTCAAAGCAACCATGACTTACTCGATGAAGTCATAAAACAAGTTAGATTGGGCTTCTAATTTCAGAGCGTGGAAGACAAGGATTGACCTCATCCTTGCCAAGAATAATATGCTTGATATCATGAAAGGAAAGATCGTGGAACCAGATTTTGAAGAAGGAAAAGAGAAGGAACAACAGAATGTTGCAGTTATTTAGAAGTTTAGAGACAGTGACATCAATGCCATGAGTATCATAGTGGACTCTATAAAAGACCACTTGATACCCTACATCTCCCATCTTGACTCATCTAAGAAGATATATGATGCCCTAACAAACCTCTTCTCAGTCAGAAACATTGGACAAGTAATGAGTTTGAAGAATGAGCTCCGTGACATGAAGATGAATGATGATGACAGCATAACATCATACTTTGTGAGAATCTCTCAGTTAAGAGATCAACTACAAGCTATTGAAGAGATCATTTCAGAAAAGGAATTGGTAAACATAGTACTCAATGGTCTTCCCAAGACAGGGGATGCATTTGCCACAAACACGAACACAAGGAAGGAGTATCCTACATTTGAAGAACTTTGGACTTGCTGTGCATAAGAAGAATCAAGAATCAGTGCAAAAGAGAAATCCCAAAAGAAGTACGATGATCAAGTCTTCACAGCAAGGTTCAAGGATTTCAGGAACAAAAAGAAGTTTGGCTCCAGGAAGAAACCAAATCAAGAGAAAGATATGTCAAGAATACAATGCTTCAATTGTCAAAAGTATGGTCACTACAAGAATCATTGTCTCGAGTTAAAGAAAAGGAAGGAAACACACGAAGCATCAATTGCCAAAGAAAGGGAACCCTCAAAGAAATACAAGCACGACAAAACAAACTTCTTCTTCTAAGACAAGGTAACAATACTCTTCATAGTTGTTGTATATACCATATCTTCTATACATATCTTGCATATCCATTTCTTAGAAGATAACATGTTCAAAGAGAAACTATACCTATGGAAGAACAACAAGATAAGAATTGCTATCACAATGACTACAAGTCAGGCAATCCACATGAAAGGATGAAGTACATCGACAACCCCTGGTAACAATTCATGTGAAAGCTATTACATAAATAACAGCTGCAAGATAAACCGAAATCAGAATCAATCTTGAAGAAACCTAGAAGAAGTAAAGACAAAAAGAAGTCAACAATCAAGAGGAAATTGGAAAACGGTTTGTGACACTTTGCAGAAGGCAATAATGATGCAGACGGAAGCGTGGACTCTGTTAGATGCAGGGAGTCAATTATATAATCCAAAAGAAGAGCATGGATTCATACATGAAGCAAGGATTAGGAGGGAGCTAATCCTATGTTCCATTGAAGATGATGAAGTATATATCCATGGTTGCAGCCATGAAAAGCAGTACGTGTTCAGTTTGACTTTAGAAGCAGCCTTCTTCGAAAATAAGCCTTAAAGTATCCCTGGTTGTCCATCCACATCCATGATCCTATGATGAAAGGAAGAAGTTGGAATCTTTAGAGCATGGAATCTATAGAAAACTTCATGGACCCAAGAGCTAAAGAGAAACATGAGGAAGAACATGAAGATTCCAAGAAAGAAAGAAAAGCCAGAACAACTAGTCATTATATCGAGAATCACAAGATTACCAGCCTGATATGAACTCACTAAAAGCAATCAAGTAGAGGAACTGAAAGTTGCGATGAAGAACAGTGTATGGAAGACTTATGAAAGAAAGCATTGCGAGATCCAGAACTAGAGGTTCTCCCAGATGGAGGGAGAAGACTATGATGACTGCTTGTAAACCAGACATACCTCTACATGAGCCAGTATATCGTCCGCAATATCCATGGGTTGGAGTTTACATGTAGAGTAGCTTCAAAGGCTTTGAGGTATACCAGAAAGAGATCCGTGTATGCAGATGGAAGAAGATCTTGTATGGATTCAAACAACTTGGTGCAGAGCCTTCAATACACAGCAGAAGCGTGGTGAAAAGATTTCTATAACAGAGATATTGTATCAGAATGGTTACTCAGAAATCCAGGATGATGGATTGCTAATCCATGACAAACTCTCATGATGACAGAAGAAGTGCCACATAGATATGTTCTAGTTTGAGTCCTGCCACGATGTTATGAGCTAGTAGGAAACAAAAGATGAATTTGACAATGATATACTATATTGATCAGAGCTATATGAAGCCTTCAGAGAAAACCAGTGTTCCAGAAAGACCGAAGTACATTGAGATCAAGCATTACACTCTTCGTGATGAAGCCCAGAAAAGAGAAAAAGGTTCTCCAATATATTTCTCCATAGATGAGCAGATAAGCAGACACTTTTTGTAAAACCTCTGTCCAAGATGAAAGAGTTTGTGTACTCAAGCTGGAGCTCATGGAGACAACTTCCTTATTGAAAAAGGAAGAGATGACTCCCAAGTTGGGAGGGAGCGCTGATGTGTTATTGATTTATGGACAATCATTTTTCAAGTTCGAAAAATGGTCGAGGATGAGTAGTTCCTTTCTAGTTCGGAAAGTGGTTTGAGATTTCTGACGGACAGGCATTTTCCAGTTTGGAAAATGGTCCAGATCGAACGGTCATTTTCGTAATGAAAATGGTTCGATGGATTGCTGATGTACCATAGACAACGATTCCCCTTGTGGTTAACATAGGGAATGGTCTAGGACAGTCTCTCTTCTTGACGGTCACTCTTAGTAGTAGTCAAGAAGACTGGTCCACCTCGCCGGACAGTCATTCTTTCGAAGCTCACAGTTGTGAGCAATTTTGAAGAATGGTCCGTTTTGGAGGTTGGTGCAGGACAGTCATTTCCTTTGGAAATGGTCTGGACAGTCATTCCCTAGGGAAGATTCATTCTCTCCAGGCTGCACTTTGTTTAGTACCAGAGGAATGGCCCAGATCGGTGAATGGCCCAGGTTCAACAATTAGGGACGGGCATTCCCTAGGGCAAACTCATTCTCTCTAGGTTGCACTTTGTTTAGTGCCGGAGGAATGGCCCGGTATAGGGAATGGTCTAGGCTCAGAAATCGGGACAGTTATTNACAGTCATTTCCTTTGGAAATGGTCTGGACAGTCATTCCCTAGGGAAGATTCATTCTCTCCAGGCTGCACTTTGTTTAGTACCGGAGGAATGGCCCAGATCGGTGAATGGCCCAGGTTCAACAATTAGGGACGGGCATTCCCTAGGGCAAACTCATTCTCTCTACGTTGCACTTTGTTTAGTGCCGGAGGAATGGCCCGGTATAGGGAATGGTCTAGGCTCAGAAATCGGGACAGTTATTCTTCCTTGCTTGAGAAGAATAGTCCAGATAGCTCATTGTTGATGTTTTACTTTCTTAGGGCAGATGCTCTTCCAGAACTCACAGATGTGAGTGGAAGAATGGCTCAGATGATTCAGTTTATATATCATAACAATGTTTTTCTGTGCATTTTGATGATATGATTGTTATGGAGACTGTATGTCTCCGGACAATAGATGTGTGCTACTGTAGTGGATGTGTTCCACTGATTGTGACTATATGTCACCGATCAAGTATCCGTGTGCTACTTGGTGTGGCAGTGTACCACTGGACTGTAGTTGTGTACTACTATGGATAGACATAGTTGTGTTCTATTAAATGACATTGTTCTGATTGCCTTGAAGACTATCGATAGTGTTGGAAATGATTATCAGCTAGATGGATGATCAATGGACAGAGATTTCTCAGACGAAAAATGGTTCAGAACATTTATTCTTCTAGGACATATGTCCGGATTAGAAGAATGGCTCTTGTTTCACTCTGTGGAGTGAGTGACTTATCCAACATCATGTCTGATTGCTTAGATGGAGTATGGTTCCGAGAGATAATGCAGCTGATAGTGATGATGGTGCTGATGATCTAATCATGAGATAGTCTAGACGACTATGTTGTTACTACCAGGTGAATGGTATGTTTGTGCTCAAGACCATTACCTTCAAATACCTCCCTAGCTAGGAGGGAGTGTTGATATTATGGTAACTGCGGGAGGTATTTACCTCCACGTCTAAACCGGACGAGAATAGAATCTTCCGGGAAGCAAGAAGAAACCCTAATTAGTTGGCTAATAACCCTAGAAGACAAGTCAACTCAAGAGGATAATTTGTATTAGGTTATTAGCCTCCAAGAGAAGAAGTCGGCTAAAGGAAATATTATATACTAAGTAAATAGGCACCCAGATTGAGAAGTCGGCCTAGGCAGTTTGCCAGTTTTGGTATAAATACAAGAGGCCAGTCTTCATTCTGGCAGGGCATTCTCAGAACTGCAGAAGCTAGTGAACACACTAACCATCCATAGCTCTTTGTGATGAACATCAGAAGGGTAGTGAAAAAATTCATTAGTATGAGCCTCATGCAAAATGAGGGGTAGCACAACCCAAATTAGATGTTGCAAAGTTATACCAAGATGATATTTTGGAATTAGCAGACCCTTACAACGAAGTGGCATGGTTGTTTGCTTGACTAGTTGGACAAGATTCCATGGCATACATGTATAGGTATTTGGTCTTCTATTATACCTTGCACAAGAAAGACATAACTGATTGGCTCGAATTGGTTTCAAAAGAGGTTTCACACCAATTGCTAAAATACGAGAATTCTAGGATATTTTACATGTCTTCCTATTTGATTTTTGCCTTGGTCTTTAGCAAGAATTTTGAGAATTTGACAACAAGGGTTGGTGTGGACGTAGAGGTTGAGCTTGTACAGCTATGGTATCCTTTGTTTTGGAATCCTAAGGCCCAATTCCACTTTTATGAAACCCAAGACTCTTTTGTGAGAGAAGTGAAATAGAGGATTCTGGGAAGAGAACTTGATGCTTTAATCTGTGAAGCAAGATTTTTTTTTTGATAGGGAAGGGCGAGTTTTTTAATGAAGGGTAATTTCACATATATTAGATTTGTATGGTTTTGAGGGAAAACTTTCTACTTCCCTAAGTTTGTTTGTGACAAATATTGTACAATTGATGGATAAAGCTCAAGTTTTGGATTCATTTAAACTAAGAGAAGCCAATGCTGTTTTAGGGTATGATCCAAAGCAGTGGTTTAAGATGCATCTGTTATCTTTTGGTTATACTAAATGTTTTTGTGAGTTTGAAGTTTTCAAGGATAGAGGAGGAGATAACGAAGATGTTGCTATTGAGGAAAATGTTGATGGTAGAGCAACATTACAAGAATTTGTTCCCATTTGTAGGTTGAGGAATCTTAACTTCTTCAAAGGCTCTTATAAAATCATAAGTTAAAATGTGGACATAGACAATAAGAAGATAGGGGTAATATTCCTTGAGGAAAAGAAAAAATATAAGGTTGCCATTAGACAACACCATTAGAGAGGGAAACTGATTTCTGGCTCTAGAGAAGGTGTTGTGGCAAGTTCCCCTAGAAATTTTTCACTATCAATATAGAGGATTTCTTCTACTTCATTTGGAGGTAGGAGTAAAAGGAAATCTAATGGAGTTGGTGGAAATGATAATGATGGTAATGATCCTAAAAAAATATGAGGGAGAAAGAACAAACCACCCTTGTGCCTCCTTGTAGATTTTTGAGGAACTATGAGGGCTGCCCAACAGGTTTGTCTTTGACCTCTTGTTGGGCTCTAAGTTTCATCAATCAAATCTGTCCTTTGCTGCGTTTTAGGACAGCAAACAGGTCTGCTAAAATCTGCCAAGAAATCTTCCCTCAACTGATGGATATATGCTCTTTTAAGGTGCCCTTGCAAGTAGTTTTAGTAACCCAATGTTAGTACATGCAAACCTCAAAACATATAGCACTCCTCTAGATCTTTACAACTCTAAAATGCTGATGTAAACTCTAAGCATGCATGAAATTGGACACAAGTATTTTTGGTCAACATGACCCTAGATAAAACCCCCCTGGGAAAACCAATTAGAGCTAGATGTATATATTTGGAGATCTCAAAGCATAAATACAAGAAGGAAAACTACAACAAGTGAACCTGTACAATAGCAACCAATCTTGGATGCTTTGGAGTCCCTTGTTGATGTGCTTGCTAGCCCATGAATGAAGGCGCCCTTTGCCTTGGTGCGCCCTTCTTCCCTTGCTAAGCCCTTAGCCTTTTTACCTTGCTCTTTACCTTTGCCTTGAGACGCCTTTTCCTTTTCCCACTTGTAGATGCGCCCTCCTTGAAGAAAGCTTGAGATGCTTGGTGAAGATCTTGGGCAAGTGCGCTCCCTCTCTTTGGTGTGCCCTCCTCTTGTCCAAGCTCCAACAAATGTGTGCCCCTAAGCCTTGGGTGCGCCCCTCTCACTCAAATATTTCTCCTTCTTATTGCGCCCTTCTCCAAGACTTGCCAACTCCTTAAGCAAGTGCGCCCTCCATGCTAGAATGCGCCCTTGCCCCTTTGAGTGCGCCCTTGATCCTAGAATGCACCCTTGCTTGTATGTGTGCGCCCAACTCCATGGAAGCACCCTTCTCCAAGCCTTGTGCCCTCCAAGGTCAAGTAGCAATGGCCCTCTCGCTTGTGCGCCCTCCTCTCCATAATAATGCGCCCAAGATCTCCAAAACCTCAACCTCTCCTTCTCCTCACCCAAGTCTCTCAAGTGAGCAAGTGAATAATGAGCCTCTTCCTTAACCTTTTCCCTCCTTTAGCCTCTCTTTGGCCAAACCCTAAAAGATCAATGGCCTAGATCCAATCTAGCCATGTCTAATCATTGGGTGAGATTTAATCCAAAAATCTGACTTAGGAAACCCACTTTCCTTAGTTTGCCTCATGTACTTTAACTCACCCACAAAGTGAATTAAATGTCACTTTAATAACTTAAGTGACATTTCACTTTTGACTTAAACTCTTAAGTCAACGTGAAATTAGAACTTAAAGTAAAGTAATAAGTGTAATAGTCTCCCCCTTTGTGTTTAGAGACTCACAAACACAAGGGGACCAATTCCAAGGTATGCAAATCTCAACACTCCCTCTTATCGAGGAAAGTGCCATGCACCCCAATCTCATCCATGCAGTGGACATGGTTGCCTGCTGGCAAATACTCGGTGAGTATGGTTGTACCCTGATCATCGCAGGTGGTCTCTAACACAGATCTGCTCGACCTGCGTGATATATAGATGGAAGTGCATCTCCACCTTTCCAAGATCACCTAGATCTTGGCATCACACCAAAGATCTCAACCTTGCCATCTCACCAAGGATTTCTACCTCATCGCATCTCACCAACGGTCACTCTCTCAGCATCTCACCAAGAGTCTCTCTCTTGGCATCTCACCAAGGGTTTCACCTCTTGGCATCTCACCAAGAGTCTCTCTCTTGGCATCTCAGTAAGAGTATTTGGACCTTGGTCTCTCACCAAGTGACTTCCACTTGAAGTCGAACCTGAAGCTGATCTGCTCGTCTCCATAGCCAAGTGAGGCTCAAGCCTCTTTGGCACCCTGATCCTACTCATCAATCTTCGATGCTCTAAAGCCCCTGCACCAACCCTTTGTCTGCTCGACAACTCTGAAATTGAAGCTGTCCGGGTGGACCAGTCACCCTTGAAGATGGTGTCCTCGAAGGCTGAGTCTGAGCTCCCTCTGAATCAATACTTTGAGTCAATGAGACCTCCTCAACCATGTCTTCCCACCTACCGTCGGATGGTTTATCAAATGACAAACAACAACTGACGAACGCACACTCCCTCGGAAACTGAGCAACAAACTCCTCCTCCTCTGTTGTCGCTGCAGTACCATCCTACTGCTTCTTCTTCTTCTTCTTGGGACACTGCCCTGCATAGTGACCCATCTCTCCACAAGCAAAGCAACTCATTGTGCTCATGTCTCTCTCTTACCCATCGCCACTCTGCTGTGGTTTTGCCCCTCCCTTGGGACCTTGTCTAGCACCCTTGCCGGTCTTCTTCTTGCCCTTTTTCCAAAGAGCAAGATCCTCATCACCCTCTGATATACGCTGCTGTCCTGAAGATCCAAAGCCGCATCTCAGCTCCTCATGTACGAAGTCGTCCGAAAGTCTTTCCCAACTGGGCATGACCTCCCTGGCCACAATGCCTCGCACAAATGAACCCCAAGGTCCGCAATCTCTTCGACTGCTGCCAACTCATCTCGAATCTGTGTGAATATCCCAAGGTATGATGTCACCGACTCTGAATTGAGCATTTGAATGCTCCTGAGCTTCTCTTGCAGAACCATCTTCCAGTTCTAATTAGGACTCTAGTAGAGCTTGCACAATGAGGCCCACATCTCAAAGGTATAGTCCTTCCCATTCAAATGGGGTATGACATGGTCTCTCACCACATCACAAATAGTCCTCTTTGCCTTTGTGTTCTTCTTCCTGAAATCTGCATCCAACAAGGGAGATGGAGTAGGTGCAGGAGGAATCATCATGGGAGCTTGAACTATATCCCATAGTTCAAGATCCTCCAAGACAAATATGATCTTGGTCTTCCAAGGGGACCAGTTGCTAGCTTCGTCTAGCCTATCCTCTGCCCACATTTGAGTCACCGGCATGACTGTCCACTGAAACTCAAACTGATGCTAAAACTGCAAAAGAGTATAGCCTCACTCCTGTCAACACAGGTGTGAAAAGAGGCTGTCCAAATACAGCCTCTCTCCTGTCAAAACATGTGTGAAAAGAGGCTATCCAAACTGTCCAAAACAGTCCCACAAAATTGCCCATTGTATGCTATACAAATCAACCAAACTTAGCCACCAAGGCTCTGATACCATGGAGAAAACTGAGGTCCTATGAGGCTTCTCAACAGGTCTGTCTTTGACCTCTTGTTGGGATCTAAGTTTCATCAATCAAATCTGTCCTTTGCTGCATTTTAGGACAACAAACAGATCTGCTCAAAGCTGCCAAGAAATCTTCCCTCAACTAATGGATATATGCTCTTTTAAGGTGCCCTTGCAAGTAGTTTTAGTAACCCAATGTTAGTACATGCAAACCTCAAAACATATAGCACTCCTCTAGATCTTTACAACTCTAAAATGCTGATGTAAACTCTAAGCATGCATGAAATTGGACACAAGTATTTTTGGTCAACGCGACCCTGGAAGAAACCCCCCCAGGGAAAACCAATTAGAGCTAGATGTATATATTTGGAGATCTCAAAGCATAAATACAACAAGGAAAACTACAACAAGTGAACCTGGTACAATAACAACCAATCTTTGATGCTTTGGAGTCCCTTGTTGATGTGCCTGCTAGCCCATGAATGAAGGCGCCCTTTGCCTTGGTGCGCCCTTCTTCTCTTGCTAAGCCCTTAGCTTCTTTACCTTGCTCTTTGCCTTTGCCTTGAGATGCCTTTGCCTTTGCCCACTTGTAGATGCCCCCTCCTTGAAGAAAGCTTGAGATGTTTGGTGAAGATCTTGGGCAAGTGCGCCCCCTCTCTTTGGTGCGCCCTCCTCTAGTCCAAGCTCCAACAAATGTGCACCCCTAAGCCTTGGGTGCGCCCCTCTCACTCAAATATTTCTCCTCCTTATTGCACACTTCTCCAAGCCTTTCCAACTCCTTAAGCAAGTGCGCCCTCCATGCTAGGATGCGCCCTTGCCCCTTTGAGTGCGCCCTTGATCCTAGAATGCGCCCTTGCTTGTATTTGTCTGCCCAACTCCATGGAAGCACCCTTCTCCAAGCCTTGCGCCCTCTAAGCTCAAGTAGCAATGGCCCTCTCCCTTGTGCGCCCTCCTCTCCACAAGAATGCGCCCAAGAGCTCCAAACCCTCAACCTCTCCTTCTTTTCGCTCATTCTCCTCACCCAAGTCTATCAAGTGAGCAAGTGAATAATGAGCCTCTTTCTTACCCTTTTCCCTCCTTAGCCTCTCTTTAGCCAAACCCTAAAAGATCAATGGCCTAGATCCAATCTAGCCATGTCTAATCAATGGGTGAGATTTAATCCAAAAATCTCATTTAGGAAACCCACTTTCCTTACTTTGCCTCATGTCCTTTAACTCACCCACAAAGTAAATTAAATGTCACTTTAATAACTTAACTGACATATTTCACTTTTGACTTTAACTCCTAAGTCAACGTGAAATTAGAACATAAAGTAAAGTAATAAGGGTAATAGTCTCCCCCTTTGTGTTTAGAGACTCACAAACACAAGGGGACCACTTTTGAAGGTACCCAAATCTCAACACTGCTAAGAGAAAGATTTAGTTGATTTGGAGCTGGAAGATTTAGGACACGTGTTTTGTCGATCTTGCATGTTTCAAGGCACAATGACTGAGCAAGAGAGCAAGAAGGTGATCTTTCTTTGGAGGGGCTTATGGGATGCAAATGCACGCTCTTGGAAGGATTGGCAAACTTTAGCATGCGAGTATTCCCTATTCTCTGTTAATTGGCCCACATTCATGAAGATCGTTGGCCTCATCCTTTAGGAGGACTTGTTCTAGATGAATATTGATATGCCATGACCCTTATGGCGTGATTTGGAGTGGAGTTTTGGGCGCACATTGTTTCAATATGACTCACGTAGGTTGTACCTCTTTTTGCATCAATGTTAGGAGCTTGGCCCCATGCTTAATGCACAATGGGTATCTTTTGATGCTCATTGTTGGTGGATTCAGAGGTTGCACAATGTTTGGTCGATGTAGGTGTCGTATAAGCTTCAGATGTTTGGATGGCTAGTGATTTATCAAGGCCTTTCTTCCAAGGCTCGATTGTCGAAATGCGGCCTCTCGGAGGGTCTTTGCTCTACCTGCTACCTTTCTGAAACATTGAAGCATATGTTATGGGATTGCCCATTTGCTAGGACTTGTTGGGATAATGTATAGATAGAGCATGCAACTATTCTTTAGGGGAAATTGCATTGGTGCATAGCCTTGCTTGGTGACTCCTTTCTCAGTGGCATTTGGCACTGTTTGAGAGTTTCTGCTTTGTTTGTCTTATGGAAACTTTGGTGCAAATGTGTTTTTGAGAACAAGGTATGCTCTTTGTTTGTCTTTTGTCATACGAGGGGAGATGAGGTATGCATGTAGCTTTTGGCAAGAGGTTTTTTGCTTATCAAGGAGGCCAAATTGTTAGAGCCTTCTGCCTTTTAAGATTTTATTTCTTTTCGTTGAAGCATTAAGGAAGAGGATGTAAATACCATTATATATACCCTTTCGTCCTTGTTTTTATTTGGTGATGTAAATATATTTATGTGAATATGAAAAGTATTTTTACTAAAGAAAGAAAAACTAATTTCTTCAACAAGCCTGCAAGAAACTTCAATTTTGCCCAACACTATTTCTGGGAAAACTCAAGAATGTAGACACTACAAAGACTTCAAGGATAGATCGTTTTAGAAGCCCTTAGGGAAAGATCTATGTCAATACACAAATCGCAACTCATCCCTGGCTGGTACAACAAGTCCTTTCAGCTCATCTCAATCAAGGACTCTTTAATGCATCCAAATCCTAGTTAGGCCATCCACAATCACTGCAAACACTAACCGGAAATACAAAGGCCAAGCGAGGCATCCCATCAAGCTCTACAAGCCAATCCTTGGAGTCTCCAAACAAGCCAAAATCACACGAATTTTCAAACCCCACGATCTCCCACGTGCATCATACAAGCTATCAAGGAGATTCACACACTTTCATTCCACAAGCTACAATACTTAACATGGCAGAATTGGTAGACACTATGGACGTGATTGAATTAAGCCTTGGTATGGAAACCTACCCATTGATAGCTTCCAAATCCAGGGAACCTTGGGATATTTTGTGTGTGTAATCTTGAGCCAAATCCGGTGAATGGAGATAGTGGTTTCTTCTCCTAGGATAGGAAGGGCACAAACCAGGGAACCTTGGTGTTAGCATCCCACAAACACTAATCTTTGTTGAAAGAGTAATACATGATCTTCCAAGATTCTCCAAATAGCTAGCATCATAGCAACCATGGAGGGGGAGCTTTTAACTTTAAACAAAGACACAGTAGATGTTTTTAACTTTTTAACAAAGACATTCTCCTCCCTTTTATATAGACTAAGGCGAGGGAGGCCAACAATAAAACATGGCCTAAAATCACAAGCACCCCTAGGCTAAGTCAATAAACAAAGCTCCAATTGGAGTGCTCCTCGAAGCAATGTGTCCAAATGTTACACTAGGGTTTTTCCGATCCCCAAGGTAGTGTGCCCTTCAAGCTAGGTGTCTACATGTCAAGCGCTCCTCCAAGCCTACAAGCCCTTCACATCCCATGAAGCGCTCTCCTAGCTATGTGAAAACAATTTTGGAGCAATCAAAATCTAACAGTTACTAGGCATAGACTCCTAGCACTCTGACTGATTTAACATCAGCACTAGTCTAACCTTGTCTTAGTAACATTGACACTGTGGCTGATATTTAGTTTCAAGCCATCAAGGGTAAGTCACCACCCATTTGGCAAGAGATAATTCCTAATGCCACTCGATCATTAACTAAATATGACTAGGTGACTAGTTTATTTAATTAGGGTTTGTCACTATGTGTTTCTTGTTAGTCTTCTACCTAGTTGACTGGGAAGATAAATTCCGTTTGATCAGAAATCTCCATGATGTTACATGATCAGGATGTGCCTTAAACAGAAGGCTGGCCTAATGGATTGCTGGAAGCCTTTGGATGAGTTGGATGCCAGTTTTTCTTGTACTATTACCTTTGTTTCTCTCTGTAGTTATATTTGTGATTGGTCAGTGGTTCATGTTTTTCATCAAAGGGATTTGTTACTTTTCACCATTTTAATATATATCTGATTTATATTCCTTGGTAAGTGAAAATTTGATTTCATCTTTATTCAGGTTAAGGCCTTCTAACATTGTAAAAGCAAAGCAGAAACAAGAGAAAATCATGCAACAGCAGTGGGAAGTAAGTCATCAAACTGCCATTCTCCGTTGCTTTATCAATTTATCTTTACTTTGATGGCTATTTCGCTGTCAGTGAACCTGTGTATTTCTTTATGCATGTTCTGAACTCATACAAGTCACATATCAGATTGTTTGTTTTGTGCCAGAACATCATAGAATAAGGATCCTAATATTCGTAAATCAAATTCCAAAAGAAAAGGAAATTGATTTTTTTTTTAAACAGCTCTGTAACTGTCATGCTTTTGTGTGCATGCTAAAGGCTCATTCTCATGTTTTGTCTGTCTTTGATCATAAAGGATATCGTTTTTCTGATAATTTTAAGTGGTTTTCGTGACTTGAGAGGGAGTTCTTTGTTTTGCCTTATGTTTTCTTTGAAGGAACAATGAATGGTTAGGGTCAGTTAAGAGTGTATGCAGTGTAATTGGTCATGCATATGATGAGTAGATTGACATGGGTTGAAAGAAAGAATAAAAAGCTTCACAAAGTTAAATGTGTTGATGTTTCTCCAGTTAGCATCATCGGGCGGACATTCTCCCAGATTGGTCATGCCGATTTGACCAAGGGAAATGACTCATTCATTCACAGAGCTTTGCTAGTGGTGAATGGCCCAGGTGTAGTCTTTCTCTTGACAAAGAGTGGATAGACTCAAGGTGCTCTCACATTGCCTGCTCCAGGATGGAGTGATCTATATTAATTAGACGTGCATGTGAGGAAATAATCATCAACATAAATATAACATATAAATATATAAATAATCAATAATTAATAATTAATAAATAAATTAATTAATGAAAAGACAATAATGGAAAAGACGTGACTATTAATGAAATGGCACTCTGCCCAAGTATATATATTGGGGCCTTTAATTTTAATATATCATCTCATATAATATTTACTTACAATAACCTCTCAACAAGTTCGTTAAGTCTTGTTGAGATTTTCAGTGTGTAATTATTTTATGATAACAATAGCATTTAAATCATAAGGCAATAATTATCAAATCTGAAAATTAGAAAAATTCAACATGGTATCAGAGCTAGTTAAAAACTTTCAGTGCCAGAGCTAGTATAAGTCTTTTCTGAAGCTAGTTAAAATCTTTCAGTGCCATATCTGATAGATCTGCTTGAGATCTTTTATTTTTTGCAATTGTACAGTCGTGGTCGCTAGCGGCTTGTGCACACAAAGTGGCCACATTCCCTTTGGTCGCGATTTGCCTAATTACAGGGCATGGGACTGCCTTAAGGATTACACTACACAGTGTGACCAACTCTTTTGGTTACTCTCTGTTTCTCTGCAAGCTGTGACTGGTCACACTATGATAACTAACAAAGCTGCTATAGGTTTCGCAACAGTGATTGGTGTTCGAGAGGGAGGTCTATACAAACTGTTGGGATGACCAGCCTAGACATTGGTACATGGCAACATCAATTTGTGTGAGCTATGACATCAGAGATTTGCACAATTACAGTACAAGACTTTACCAACATTGAAGAGGATGGTCACAAGACTTCCAGAGCTTCATGTAGAGCATGATGGCATTTGTAAAGGATGTTCAGTTAGTAAGAATGCCAAGGGATCTTTTTCGTGCAGTAACTAGGAAGAGGCCAAGATGGCTTCGTGACACTTTGCAGGATGCAGAGGGGCATGCAACTCCCAGTGGTACTTTCAGGGAGAGCAAACGACCTCAGAGATTCTTGAGTTACATGGCATTGATAAGTCACATCATTGATTCCGAACCTTCCAGTTATGAGGAGGCAATAGGCCAACAAGTTTGGAAGGATGCCATGATGGAAGAGTATCAGTCCATCATGAAGAATGATGTGTGGGAGATGGTTCTGAGAGCATAGGGGAAGTCAATGGTGACTTCCAAATGGATCTATAAGATCAAGCATGCAGCAGATGGCATCATTGAGAAGTACAAAGCGAGGTTTGTGGTGAGAGTATTCTCTTAGAAAGAGGGAGTGGACTATGAGGAGACTTTTGCTCCAGTCGCTAGATACACTTCCATTAGGACTATTATTTCTCTTGCTTCAGTTATGGGTTGGAGATTACATCAGATGGATGTGAAAACCGTGTTCCTCAACGATGTGATTGAGGAAGAAGTGTACATAGAGAAACTTCAGGGCTCTATGATACATGGGAAGGAGTCTCATGCTTGTAGATTAAATAAGGCTTTGTATGGACTCATGTAGGCACCCAGGGCATGGTACTCTAGGATTGATGGATACTTGATGAGTTTGGGCTTTGTTATCCCCGATTTCTAGGGATAACTAGGAGATCATGTCTCGAGGCCCACAGGTCCTAGACATGGGGTACCGAGAGCAGGATTGACCTGAGCATGGCCCTGGAGGGCCCATCTTTCTTCTTCTTCATCAGACTTGTCCTGTCAGCAGCAGCATCCATCACCTTCGGCTTGGACTTGTATCGGAGAAGATTCTTGCTCCATGAGGTAATTGGTCCAGGTATCATGGTATGTGTCATATTTGATCATTATAACCATCAGATATATGCATCAAATTCCTTTCATTTCTGACGACTGCTTGGATCTTACATTAACCCACTTGACCATGGTTGGGGGGATTGACAGGGTACCCTAGCAAGCTTGTACCCATAGGTTTTGGTTAGCCACCAGGGGGATTTTGAAGGGCCATCGTCCGCCCCCATCATATCATCACTCTTACATCTTATCTCCCACTCATCTATCCCATTCCCCTAGTCTGGACATTAGGATGATCTGTTTGTAGGGTTACATCTTATCTCGTGGGAAGAAGGGGCTCAAGGCCCAGAAGGTAAAAGCAGCTGGTAAAAGATAAAAGCCATAAGAATAAAACCTAGAGATGCCTCGCCCAGGGATCCACGAGAAGGCAATAAAAAGCCTCTCAACAAGAAATAAGAGGGACCCAAAGAAAAATAACAAAACAAGACCTAGCCAAGAGGATGGGGGGTCTCATCACAAGCCAGCCCATTATGTTCATGGGTACCTAGCAGTGTGACATTGCCATTATCTGGTTACCACGCCAGGGCAGTGGCCTTTGGTTGCNTCGAAATAAAAAGAAAGAAAAAGTAATAAAGAAAAGAAAGAATAAAGGCAATAAAGGGCTTGGAAAGAATTGCATCCATGACAGGTACAACTCACCTTCTACAAAGGCACCCACAGATAATATCACCTTGGTCTTTCACTCTACTTGTATGTCTGGACATCCTTTGACCACACCACCTCGTTACATGGCTTGGATGATATCCTCTGGAAACTTTCCTTTTCTTATGGATGTTGGCCCAATAGGGCATTTTGTCTTTTTCTTCAGCTTTGTATAGTAGGTCATTGTAATGTCTTTGAGCTATTGGATGATATGCTAGGGGTTTTATGCATGCATTTGATAAAATTAACGATGAAATATGATTAGTATTGCTATGATCCCTAGGACTAATGAGCCCATGGAGGGCGGAGTTTTTGATGTGCAGGATCATGCTCGACGGACAGGTACCAGTTGGACTGGTACACATGGGGAGATGATTAGTTTGGACCTCCATGGGGCTGAAGAGCCCATCAGATGGTTGCTAGGACCCCATCAGGGGCAGAGACAGGATAGTGATTGGTCGAGCCTTTGCACAAGAGAAGAAGGAGGACGTTTTCATCCAGGACGCCTTGGCTGAGCCTAGCCCAGGGGGGTTGACCCACTACAGGTGGAACGTGTCCCTTCTGATGCCCCAGGACGTCATCTAGGAGCCATGACGTCACCTCCAGTGTATGGCACCTTGACAGAGCATTTTGGCATGTGTGGCAGAGTTTGGAAGCCCAAAGAGGGTCAACGTTTGTCATTTTGTGTTGTATTTTGCCCTAAAAAGGGGCAACGTCTCCCTCAGGAGGGCTTGACGTCTTGCTTATTGCTCATTTAGGGTTTCATTTAACAGTTTAATGTAAAACAGTATGATTTTTGGTTATTAGCCTTGTCGTCTATTTTTAATGACCTAATTTTAATTAAAGGTCATGAGATGCTATATATTGAGGATGTTTTTCCCTCATTTGAACATAACACAACTCACTCACACTTGTGAGGTCTGATTTTTGCGCCCTCCTAGGGTATTTTGTCTTTCTAAGTGAGGCGCACTTGTTATTGGAAGGATTTTTTTTGGCATCTTTTGGCATTACTCTCCAAGGAAGGTTTACAACTAGGGTTTGCACATGCTTTCTTCATGATATGTAAGTGATTTTCTTGCAAAACTTCTTAATTGAATGGTTATAGGTTTAATTTCTTGCATTTGCTTATTATATTGCTGATTTGAAACCCTAGGTAACAAGCACACAAGTAGGTCCTTGTTTCATGTCCCCTTAGAGAGAAATCTTTCGGCCATTGAAGAAGAAGGATTGAGCCTAGCCTTTGCTACACTCATCTTGCTTCTTCCCTTAAGCTAGCATTGAATTTTATAGGTTGAAAAGGGGGTGACGTCCTAGGCCTAGGTTATCTACACCTAGGGCCATCATTTTCTAGGGTTTGAAAGCCTTGTCCTTACAACACTTTCTCTCACCTCATCCTTTAGTTAAATTTATCATTTATGCTAGCCGTTTTGCCAAGTTGACCTAAGGAAGGAGGAAAGAGCACGAGGCCTTGCTTAAGCAACACCGGAGTGAGCCTCTTTCCCCTAGGGTTTTGATTCTAGGGCCCTGCCTTTGCAGCTCTTTGACCCTTCCCTCTTGTCTTTAAGTCTTCATCCTTTCAAAACCTTGTGCCCTTATCTTGTTTGACTCCATATACCCTAAGGCACTGATCTCTAGCCTCCAACGTTGAAGTCTCAGTGTCCAAAACAACTCTCAAAACTTTGAATTTTGAAACCCTAACTAACAAACTAACCTAATTAAGGCTGACGTCACAGTTGGTTATCTCATCTTAACGCAGGAAATGTTGAATATAGGCAATTAGATGATGATTTAAAGCATTTATTGAGTAAAGTGTTGGTTGGATACATTGTTGGCTTGATCATCTTGATAGTTATTAATGAATTGATGCTTTTGCCATAGCTAATTGATGAAACGTTGACTTCATTGGTATCTATTGTTTTACATTGCTTATCAATTAATAGCAGATAGTCATTGAAATACTAACCCATTGAGTTATAGCCTGCATATATACTGTATTATTGTTATCTTGTTCCGGGCAGGTGTTTTCATTTGGGCATACAGTTCTTTATTGGCTGATTAGCCAGACTATCTGACCTTGGTGGTAACCTGTGAGGGGGAAACTTTAATCTTGACTTTATACCTTTGCCTCTTCAAAACCCCAGGTTACCGGGGATGTCTCCCCTGGGTTAACCTCCCTAAATAGAAAGAACCTCCCCATTGAGGTGACATTGGGTGGGGAAGGTTCCTGTTACGCCAATTTGGCCTCAATTCTCTAGCCTTTTGACCTAACTACAAACTGTGCGATAACATGCTTCACTAAAAGTGATGCAGATCCCAACCTTTACTACAAGTTTGTTGATGGTGATCCATTGATCTTGGTACTGTATGATGATGATCTGCTCCTTACGGGGGCAGAGAGGGTCATTGTCAGGTGTAATAGGGAGTTGGCTTCAGAGTTTGAAATGAAGGATCCTGGCTTGATGCATTATTTCTTGGGATTGGAGGTGTGGCAGAGACCGGGTGAGATCTTCCTTGGACAAGGGAAGTACGCAGTTGAGATCTTGAGCAGATCCGGTATGATGGATTCCAAGTCCATGGCTACACCTATGATGACAAATCTGAAGAAGCTGAGTGATTCCGCTTAAGATTCAAATTTGGTGGATCTTGTTGAAATAATGTAACTGTGAAGAGCATTCTTATTGTTATTGTTATTTTATTATTAGGATTAATCCCCATTGTGGATTAATCATGTCGGTAATTGTATTAGGACCAAATCCCCTTTTGCGGATTGGTCATCGGACAATTGTAATAGGCAGAATAAGAAGTCGGCCCCAACAGTTATTATTGAAGACCCAGAATTAATTAAAGGTGGGTTTA
>JASDQU010752057.1:40675-60509 GCA_032191745.1 Picea mariana
CTCTCATTCACACACCTTTTTTATTATCTTCTTGTTTTGAAGTGAGCGACCCTCTTCTGTTGGAGTCTCCTTGCTGCGGCCTCCTTTTTGCTGTTGTGTTTGCTGTGAAAGGCTGCGGTCTACCTTGCTTTGCTTTGTGGAGGGTCTACAAGCTGCGGCCTCTTCTATTTCTGCTATGGCTAAGTTCTTGATTGAGGTGCAGCCCCCCTTCCTGTTCTGTTGTGCATGCCGTGTGAGGTGCGGCCCCTTGGTGTAACCCTGCTGTGGAAGGGCTAGTTTAGTGTGTGGAGGGTGCGGCCTCTTCTCCCCTTATCTACTGTTTGATGTGGCTGTGAGGTGCGGCCCCTTGGTGTAACCTTGCTGTGGAAGGTGCGGCCCTCTTCTATTCATTGCTATGTGGGCTGATAGTGGTGCAGCCTTTCCTTGTAACTGTTGTGAGGGTTGACAGTGGTGCGGCCTTTTCTTTGTGACTGCTGTGTGAGCTGACTGTGGTGTAGCCCCTCTCCAAATGACTATTGGGATATGACTGTGGGTGCCATCCTCCATTTCTGCTGTGAGGTGTTTGCTCTCGTGTTCAGACTGACCTTTTCTTTTGGCTTTTGGCCTTCCTGTGTAAGGGTTTTGTCCATAACAATTCTGTGTGAGGTTTTGCATGCTTCACCTACTGTTAGTGTGAGGGTTTGACAGTGAGAGGTCTTTGTGGCCCTATTCCTTTGGTGGCAAGAAAGTTTCTTCATCTATTGGCAAAGAGATCCAACCTATAAGGTGGATCTATGAACTGAACCTTTGTCTGAGCATAATTCAAATGGTGCCACATCTCTTGTGGTTGCTGTGACTTCTTCAAAGGTAAAGTTTTAAGACTAGGTAAGCTATCTACTAATCACCTTCAGATCTGAACTTTGTTCTTGACTTCAGTACTTTTGATCTATATAGATTTGTTTATCAACATTGACAGTTTGTGGATTTTGATCTACATAGATTTGTGTATTAGCATTGTCAGTTTGTGGATTTTGATCTACATTGATTTGTGTATCAGCATTGACAGTTTGTAGATCTGAACTGTATATTGAGTTTACCTCTTGTTTCTATAATTGTGATTAACTGTTTATGATCAGTTTGTTTTAGATCTGTAGATCTATGTAAAGTCTAAGTCCAATGTTATAGATTTGAACCACTGTTTTACTCTTTATCTATGTTATCAGATCTCTTAGATCTGTATAAGTTTCTTTCAGCATTGAAGATCAGAGCTATTCTAATCTACTTAGATCTGGGCACACTTGGGTGTTTTCTCCATCCAAGTAGTGTAGACTTGTTTTATTGATATAAGATCTAGTTAAAATTAAAAAGATACTTCTGTTTTGCTTTACGACCCTAATTCTAACACTTGTCTTCCATGCTCTGAAGTTAGAGGCTCCATCTAGCTTGTTCTCAGACTTCATAGAGTTCATCATGGCTTGCTTGACTTGTTCAAACCCTAGATTTGACCGAAAATCCAAACTTCACGTCTTGGCCTTCTGAGTGTACCAGGAGATGCGCTGGGCTAGGGTGCACTGATCTATCTGGAGATTAGGTCAATCTCGTCACTTAAGGTGCCTCGACAAGAGGTTTAGGGTTTCTGCAACTGCTTGTGCTAGTAACCCTAGCTGCAGTGCTTCTGGAAACTGCTCCTGCTAGTAACCCTAGCGACAGTTCCTCAACGAGCTCAATGTCTAGCGGCTATGTTTCCTTCCAGCGTTTTAGGCTGACTGAAGGGGTGTGGGCCCATAACCTGTTAGAATATAGAAGATGGTGTGCTTGTTTTACCATTGACGATACCTTCGTCACCCAATCATAGGCCGAAGCCTCCTTCCGAGCACCTTAACCTTGACTGAGAATTCCTCCGGAAGCAAACCCTAGGCTAGATAGCCAAACAAAGAGTAGCGCATCAATCCCCAAGGATAGCGCATCACAAAAAACTGATCAGATAGTCCCAAACCCTAGCCAAGAGATATCCAAGCCAAAACTGAGAACTTGCTGCTGCTGCAGCTGCACTAGGTCTTCCTCCAAACCTGCGCACAAGACTGCAATTGCAGTGCGCACCAAACTTCAGAACTGCAATTCTGAGATGTGACAAATGAGAACTGGCGCCCTGTATTTATAGTAATCCTGACAGTTTGCTGGGGCCGACTTCTCCTTCTGGGTATGTGTCTGTTCAGTATATTCTTATTAGTTCTGGCCGACTTCTTCTCTTGGAGGCTAATAACCTAATATAAATTATCTTCTTGAGCCAACAAGGCTTCGAGGGTTATTAGCCAATTCATTAGGGTTTCTCTTGCTTCCCGGAGTCTTCTATTCTCGTCAGGTTCACACGTGGAGGTAAATACCTCCCGTAGCTACCATAATATTAACACCTTGGGCTTTACACCCTAGAGACTATCATGCATTGGATGTAGGACGTTGCATTGGGAGATGATTGGAGGACACTCAGAGATGACACCAGTCTATAAAACTAAAAGAAAAATGTACACATTGAAAATGGAACAGGATAGTTGCTCTCTTAATAACACAAAATGAGATAGATAAACAAGAAAGATTTTATTTTTGCTTGTCCAAAATACAAGGTAAATACAAACAACTTACAGCCTTGACAAGCACAGTATGGATCCGTACTCCTGTAGCTTGCACAGACTGATAATAGCATGATACGGATCAAGTCTCTCCGTCTCCTGCTCGCTATGGCCCTAGCTCAGTCTTTATCCTTTGTTGTCTCTGCTTACAGTGGCCCTACTCGGCCTGTATGCTTGTGTTATTGTGAGGTTGGGTCGCCACCAGTCAACCATACCCAGTGCAGTTTATGGTGAGCTCGCAGGCTCGACTTCCTCTGTTTTTGTTGTGTGTACGTCTCCTCTCCCACACTCTACTTAACTATCAACCTCGACTTAGGTAGATATACTTCTTACCTTTTTCTTAGGGTTTAAGTGTGCTCTTTATTTGCAGGAGATCCCAACCATTAGATCTTTTACTAGATCAATGGTTGGGACTTAATCTCTCTTTGGGGACAACTTAGAACTTCACCTTTCTACTTGTGAAGGTAGTATGTATTCCTCACTATTTCCTTAACACAATCTTCTCCTACTTGGACACCATCCCTTACACCTTGGACGTTGTGCATTTAGATGATGATGTCATGCTAGGGTTTGATAGAGATGATGGGGTTTGCTACCGCTTGGACACCAGTGATGACTTGAGATGTGGCATAGCATTCCTCCTCCATGCTTGCACCTAAGATGATGACACATGACCTTGGAGAGGCCCTCCTAGCCCATTTGAGGCATGACATCACAACATGTGTGACCATTATTGTATTATTTTCATGATTTTGACATTTGTAAAGGCTAACTTAAGGGGTCGGCCCCACTTGTGACATTACTTTTGAGTTTTTGGACAAATTGAGCGCTAGGGTTTCCTTATAAAGAAGGCTCTAATGCTCCATTTCATTTTGATCATCACTTCCTCTCACATTTGTGGGTGAAGAACTCTAGAAACGTTTGCTCTTCTCTCTTTGTCTCTTGGATCTTGTGTTTTACTTTTGGAGGATCTTTTTGTGGAAGCTTTGTTTTCTTGGATGATATCTTGTTGCAACTAGGGTTTCTCTTGGCACAACGACTTGGATAAGTAAGTGATTTTCTTTAAGTTTGTGTTTCCTAATGGTATACTTGTTAATTGCTATTTTGTTGCATGTTACTTTGTTCTAGTAAAACCCTAGGAAGGAGACATAAGTCTTTCTCTCCTTTAATACTTAATTTGTCCAAGATTGGCGAAGGCATTAAGAGAGCTAGTCTCTTGCTCAGATTCAAAGGTTGAAGGCACAAGAGGCTTTTGTGCTTTAATGTTTTGATCTTAGTCATTTGATCCTTGACCTAGGTCATCTAGAAGAGGGAAAACGACATATAGGGCCCAAGAGGCTTTGCACCCTAGAAATCATTTTCTTGAAGGTTTAACTCCTAAGGCCCAAGAGGCTTTGCACCTTAGGGTTTGAATCTCATTCTTCTAAATTATCTAAGTCTTTCTTCAAGTGTTTCATGCTTGACTCCATTTTCCCTTGAAAAGACAATGACACTAGTCTAGAACCCTCCTTGTGGTGAAAATGATCCGGATCTCGGGGGCTAAGATCTGGATTGCTTGAATGCCGAGAGAGGAGGAGCTTAGACGTGCCAATCTTGCATGAAAAGAAGCATGGACAAAAACATGTAAATGAAGTACTCGGGAGGTGAGGCTCAAATAGGAGCCTCACCTCTAAAACTAATTACTAGAAAATCATTCAAAGCTAATTAATCTCACAATGAACAAAATAAAATATGAGAGAAGCCAAAATGAGTAACTTGATATTATGAGAAGGCTTGCTAGACCTTTATATAGAATTACAAAATGGTCCTGTTATAGTGCAAGTTGTAGGTTGGTCAAAGCCCGACCCAACCACAAAGCAAGTGCTACAACTTGGGAATCCTACACCCAATGTCACCTCGATGTAGGTCCCACACTTCAAGGGTGACTAGGTCACTCCAGGGAGGTGATCCCGGTGACCCTAGGGGGATTGAGATGGAGATGGAGATGGATGGAAGTGAAGCCCCTATGGGTCAAGTCTAAGTGGGATGAAAGGTGGGAAAAGATGCCTTGTAAGTCAAGTAATTGTTGCCCCACAGGTATAGTACTTCTCCGGATGATTGTACTTGCTCGAGACACAAGAAAAGACACTTTGCAATGATATGTGTTAGTTGGATCAACAAGTTAAGCTTTCTGTCCCTAATTTGCAGCAGTATATGACAGTTCATATCAGCAAATAAAACACTTAAATCAGCATACAAAGATCTAAACTAGTTAAGTAAATCAACATCAAGATTAACAAATAAATATAGGTTAAAAAGTGGCACTTAAGAAGCAAGAGAAGATAGCTGTTGCAAATATGTATTTTCTGCAGAAAATTACAGCCTTAGGTTTGTAGAATTCAATGACATGCAGCAGGAAAATCAACCATACAAAAGATCCAAGAACTAGCCCAAAAGATGCGCCCTAGTTAGTAGAGCAAGTGAGGAAAATTAGAGAGCTAGTCTAGGGCTAGTTTAGGAGTTATGAGAGTGTCAGTGGCTAGGGTTATGCAGCCCTAATGGATGTAGGTTAAAGTTTATAACAACAATTAGAGTATTGGGAGAGAGGGGACGCCCTAGTGGGAGAAGACTCCTCTCAATGAGGCAAATCAACTTCAAGCAAGACAACTTTCAAAAGGGCAAAAATTACGTTTCCTAAGGAAATGATTTTATATCTCCAATGCAAAAAAGTATGACTAGTGCCTTTACTATTGGGTTAATGGAGTCAAATGAACAAGAGCTAGAGAAGCGGCCTCCTTGGGGGTGTAAGCCCTTTTACTTCCCAAGGCAAGTTTTTCTAGCTAGGGTTTAAGCTAAGAGGGTGTTTGCCCTTATACCTCTCTTAGCAAACCCTTGTATAATCAATGTGATGAAACAATAAAATGATGGTGACTATGGTGGGGGTGTATGCCCTTATACTTCCCACCTAGTTCCTAGCATAACAATACTTGACTTGAAAAAATGATAGCATAATAGTAAACGACCATACCAAGATCAAGAGAAATGCCAAGATAATTCACCACAAGAGCTAGAAATCATCAATCCAAAACTAGCGCTAGACCTCCTCTGTCAACCATTCATAAACATAGCCATAAACAAGTGCACAAGAGATAAAAGAGCCAAGTGTGGCGCAAGTTTCAGACCAAGTCCTCTCACAAGTGGGAGAGTTATTATTAAAATGAGATCTTATGATCTCTACTTATACAAATGTCACCAAGGTGACTTAGCCACAAATTAAGGAGTAAAACACAAGATTAGGGGTCAACAACCCTAATCTTACCCCCTTAACAAAGTAATATTAAACAATTCACTTAAAAATCACTTTTTGCACAAATAAAACCCTAATTTACAAGGACGTCACCCCTTTAGGGGACGTTTTGCTACTTTGAGGAAGTCGTTGGTGTTGGAGAAGCATGGGTAGGGCTCCAAAGGCCACATGTCAAGCATCTAGATGATCTCATCATGGTGAAGACCCTCTTCTCCTCAAAACATCCAAGTGTAAATGAGTGGCACCTCACCACCAAGCCCTAACCCCCCTAGGTGACGTCATGTCTCTAGAAGTGACGTTTTGCCTCTCCCAGGCAAAATGTTTGGCATGTGGGGGCTAGGCTATGTTGTCCAAGTCATCTTTGAGGCCTTCCAAGTTTGATCTCTCTCATTCGGCATGCAGGCCCTTGGCATCTCACCTGTGGGATTGTAGCCCCATGGAAGCCCAAGCTAGGCTTGTTCTCCCAAAACTGTGCACCAGCTAGGTCTTACAAAGACAAATGAGCACGCCCTCCAAGGATCTCAAGTCATAACATCATGATAAGTGTATCCAATCAATAAATAATCCATCTAAGCATGTTCATCAAAGATCATTATATCAAACAATTAATTGCTCAAAGACATTATGCGACTTGTCAAGCTTAAATATGGGAGGGTTGACGAGGTGTCCTATTGGGTAGATCTTGCCCTAGGTCAAGGAGAGTTTCCAAGAAATCCCTCTCTAAGCCATGTAAAGTGGATGAAGTGGTTGGGGTCAAGACTCAATGGTCATAGGGCTCATGACATACAAGGGATCGTAGAGTCTCATTCATAGGTGCCTTTGTAGAGGGTGTGTGGTACCTTCATCCGCAATGCACTTTTTCCAAGCCCATCAATTGCCTTTTATCTTTCTTTCTTTGTATTTTCTTTCATAATAGCATAAGGAGAGATTGAAGGTCACTGCCTTGGCGTGGTGACAAGATGATGGCAATGTCACCCACAAACACCTAGTGGAAATGAGAAGGTTAGTTCGTGATGAGACCCCCTTTCTCTCAACCATGCAACTGAGAGCCATTGCCTTGGCGTGGTGACCAGATGATGACAATGCCATACCACTAGATATTCATGGACGTGATAGGTCGGCTCGTGATGAGACCTCCTATCCTTCAACTAACCTTTTAAGCATTCTTTATCATATTGTGGGTCCCCTTTACTCAAAGATAAGCGTTTTATTGCTTTCTTGGGTGATCCCAGGGCGAAGCATCTCGAAGGTTTATATAAGGCTTTTATCTTTTACCCAACATCAACCCCTCTGGGCCTTCAGCCCCTTCTTCCCATAGAATGAGGGGCAATCGCTTCTTGGGTCAATACACTCTAAAATCCTAAGAGATAAGGAAATGGAGGGGAATAATGATGGAAAGTGGTAAGTATGGTCGGGAACGGTACGGTGGCTCATTAAGGGAGTTCCTAGTAGCAAACCCATTCGCAAAGAAAACCACTTACTAGGGCACAATGTCAACCACCATTGTCCAAGCATATATCATGTCATAATGTCCAAGCATATATCATGAAATGTAGAGCAATCTAAGATACAACGTAATCAAATGGCTTGAATATTGAAATGATGCTCAAATAATACTGACTAGTACCTCATGGAGCAAGGCTCACTGCCTTTTGCAAGCCAACTGATGTGGTGGATGCCATGTGCAAAATTGTGACCATCTGTGGTGGTGAGTGGGTTTTCCATCTGTGCAAAGGGTACTACTGTCCATGTAGACTCTCGACACTCCATATCTGCAATCTAAGGGTCTTGAGATGTAATCTCCTTAGTTATCCACAAAATGGGGATAACAAGTCCATTCGACAAAGTAAAAAAGAGCTAAATAATTGAGTCTCTATTATTAGTATAATAGATCTAACTACCTAGCTAACTAAGTAGTGGAAAATAAAACCCAATACAATAATGGAGAGGTGGGACTCTCTTTGACCCATATGGGCAACCTGTTAGCCCAATTAATTAATGAGGAGGTGGGCATCTCCTTGATCCACATGGACAATCTATTAGCTTTATAGCTTTATGACTTTTGCATATGAATTTAGACCACATACCCCCTAAAATTCGGATCATTCCTCCTCCCTTAGAAAATGATGGTCCCCATCATTTCACCCATGCTACAAAGAGACTCATGAGTACAATGTTCTAATTCCCAATGAAGGGAAGGGTTTTGTGTGGTTGACCCATAACCGTTTACATTAATAAAAATGGAAAAATCATGACTTTGGAGGCTTTGAATCTCCTTCTACAAATTTATTCATAACTTCTTCTACAGGGGATGAAATCCAATTCCGTTGAAGACCCATTTGAGCCACTGAAGAGATCTTTCCATCGGTATATGGAATTTGTTCCGGGGTGGCACATGGAGTGAGAAAAACCAGGTTGAAGTTGAAGGGTGCGCGGCCACACTGGTTACAGACATATGCTGCTTCAAACAAACGTATCTCGTAAACCAAACAATGAAATGAAATTCCGCGAAATACCCATTTGAAATCTTGAAGAGATCTTTCCATCCATATGTGGAACTCCTTTTGTAGTTTCTTGAGCAGGGAGAAAATGATCGTTGAAGATGGTGGTATGCGCGGCCTCCTTGGGTCAAATACATGTTGAGATTCAATCGATGATATCTCTCAAACCAGGCAACCAAATGAGATTCTGCGAAATACTCATTTGCGATATTGAAGAGATCTTTCTAGCCATACGTGAAACTCCTTCTGTAGGTTCCTGAGCAGGGAGAAAAAGACTGTTGAAATTGGTGGTACTGGCGGCTTCCTTGGGTCAAATACATGCTGAGATTCAATCTATGATATCTATCAAACCATGAAGCCAAATGAGATTCCGCGAAATATGTGTTATCCCCACTTTTTGGGGATAACTAGGAGATCATGTCTCGAGGCCCACAGGTCCTAGACATGGAGTACCGAGAGCAGCATTGACCTGAGCATGGCCCTAGAGGGCCCATCTTTTTCTCCCATCATTTTTGTCTTGACAGCAACAACAACATCCATCACCATCGGATTGGTCCTGTATCAGAAGAGGTTCTTGCTCCATGAGGTAATTGGTCTAGGTATCATGGTATGTGTCAGTTTTGATCATTGAAACCTTTAAATATATGCATCTGATTCCTCTTATCTCTAACAACTGTTTGGATCTTACATTTGCTCACTTGACCATGTTTGGGGGGATTGACAGGGTGCCCTAGCAAGCCTGTGTCTGTAGGTTTTGGTTTTCCACTGGGGGGATTTCTGAAAAACCATCGTCCGCTCCCATCATAGCACCACTCTTACATCTTGTTTCCCACTCACCTATCCCATTCCCCTTGTCCAGGCATTAGGTTGACCTATTTTAGGACTGCACCTTACCTCGTGGGAAGAAGGGGCTAAAGGCCCAGAAGGTAAAAGCAAGCTGGTAAAAGATAAAAGCCTAAAAAATGAACCTCGAGGTGCTTCGCCTAGGGATCCCCGAGAAAGCAATAAAAAGCTTCTCAGCAAGAAACAAGAGGGACCCGAAAAAATAATAAAACAAGACCTAATCAGAGGATAGGGGGTCTCATCACGAGCCAGCCTATTAGGTCCATGGGTACCTAGCAGTATGACATTGCCACCAGCTAATTACCATGCCAGGGCAGTGACTCTTGGTTGCATGGCCAAGGGAAAGGGGGTCTCATTACGAGCCAACCTTCTCATCTCTGCAAAAGTACTTGTGGGTAACGCTGTCAGCTCTGGTCACCATGCCATGGCAGTGTCCCCTGATTAGCTTTTGAACAAAAAAAGAAAAAAAAAAGAACAAAAAAAAAAGAATAAAGGCAAGAATGGGCTTGGAAAAAATGCATTCATGACAGGGACAACTTGCCTTCTACAAAGGCACCCACAGGTAACATCTTTGCACCCTTGGCCATCATTGCACCCACATGCTTGGACATCCCCTGACCACACCACCCACTTACATGGCTTGGAAGAGGTCTTTCTGGGAATTTGCCTTTTTCTGTGGACACTAGCCCAATATCAAGCCTTGTCCTTTTCCCCAAACTTGTATTGCAGGCTTGTGTAACGTCTTTGAGTTATTGATTGATGTATTAGGGATTTTATGCATGTGTTTAATAATATTAATGATGAAATGTGATTGACATTGCCATGATCCCTGTGACTGATGAGCCCATGGAGGGCGTAGCCTTTGATGTGCAGGACCATATCGGACGGACAAGTACCATTTGGACTGGTACACATGGGGAGATGATTAGTTCGGACCTCCATGGGGCTGAAGAGCCCACTAGATGGATGTTGAGACCCCATCATATTAGAGTTTTTGCACCAGAGAAGAAGAGGGCGTTCCACCACAGGCACCCCGGCATAGCTTAGCCTAGGGGGATGAGCCCTTTTCACTGAGACGTTGGCCTTGGAAGGCCTGGGACATCACCTTTGATAACCATGACGTCATCCAGCCTATTGGACGTCTTTGGAGGCAAACTGGGCAGCAGAGGCATGTGTGGCATGTTGGAGAAGCCCCTGGAGGGCTAACGTTTTGCTCCAGGATGTTTCATTTTCCCTGGAAAGGGCTAGCGCCTCCCTTAGAGGGGCTTTTACTCTCTTTTCTGCTTATTTAGGGTTTTTATTTGACAATTTAATGTAAAACAGTATGATTTTGATATTTTGGCCTTGTCGGCCTTTTACCTGACCTAAAACGTAAAATTAGGTCAAGGTTTTGTATAAATGAGGGATTTTCACTCTCATTTTAGGATGTCAACTCCCTCGCTCATTAGTGAGGTCTGAAATTAGCACCCTATCGTGGGTTATTGGATAATTGGGTGATGCTCACTTGTTGAAGGAAGGCTATTTTGGCATATTTTGGTTTCTCTCTTGAAGGAAGGTGTTACAACTAGGGTTTGCACATTTATTTCTTGGTGAATTGTAAGTATTTTTTTGCAAAACTTAATGAATGAAGGTTGTAGTTTAATTTCTTGCATGTATTTATGATTATTGTTGAACAAAAACCCTAGGTGACAAGCACACAAGTAGGTCCTTGTCTCATGTCCCTTGATAGAGAGATTTTCAGCCATTGAAGAGGAAAAAGAGAGCCTAGCCGTAGCTGTTTGAGCTCAGGAAGGAGAAGACGTCCCGGGCCTAGGTTATCTACACTTAGGGCTGTTTTCTTCTAGGGTTTGATGATAGAGCCTTGCTGTAGCAACACTCTCCCTCATTTGACTCTCTTGTCTTGACTTTATCTTTCATGCTAGCCGTTTTCGCCATCTAAGGAAGGAGGAGAGAGCACGAGGCCTTGCCATAGCAACACCGGAGTGAGCCTCTCTCCCCTAGGGTTTTGTCTGTGAGGCCCTGCCATAGCAGCACTTCAGAGCTCTTCCCTCCAGTCCTTAGCTGTCCTCCTTCAACCTACGTGTCCTTCACTCTTGACTCCATTAAACCCTAAGGCACTGATCTAAGTCCTCCAGCGTTGAAGTAGAACTTGATCTAAACACTCTCAAAGCTTTTGAATTGAAACCCTAACTACACGAACCCTAGCTCTAGCTAACCCTACTAACGCTAAGTTGCTGACGTCATTATTGAATAGTTCATCTTTATTGCAGCAACGTTTTACTTATTGAGCAATTGAATGGTAGTTAAAGGCATTAATTGAGTAAAGAGTTGGTTTATTACATTGAATGCCACATCATTCAAATAATTATTGATGAAGTGATATGATTTTTACTGCTATTGATAAACATTGACTCCGTCAATATTTATATTCAAATTGCTTATATTGAGTATCAGATAGGCTTTGATATATATGAAGTACTAACCAAAGCCTGCATATATCAGTTTATTGTTGCTTTGTTCTTGGGCAGGGATTCTACTTGGTTATCTTTGTTGGCTATAAGCCGGACTATTTGTTTCGGTGGGGATCTGTGAAGGGGGAACTTGTCATTGTCTGATTATCCTTTAGCCTCTTCAAAACCCCAGGTCACTGGGGACGTCTCCCCTGGGCCTCACCTCCCTAAAGAGAAAGAACCTCCCCATCGTGGTGACATTGGGTGGGATAGGTTCCTGTTACGCCAGTTTGGCCTTATACTTTATAGCCTTTCTTCCTAGCTACAAACTGTGCGATAACAATACCCATTAGAGATCTTGAAGAGATTTTTCCAATGAGCTATGGTAGAGTCTCTGAAAGGCTGTGTAGAGGTTGCAACACCTCTTTGAAGTTGGTTGTGTGTAGAGGGCCACAAAAGATGCCAAGGGTTTGTAAAGCAAGATGGGCTGTTGTAGAGGTTGTGGAACCTCCGTGGGAAGCATGGATACCCTGCAAATTTGTTGAAAATGTTGCAAACCAATGGATGTAGTGGATCCATGTATGGATGTAATGAATCCATGTATGGTTCCCCTTGTAATGGTGAACGAAGATCTGAGGGTTAAAAAAAGTCCTTTACTGCCTGTGGACCAATTGTGATGCTTACAGTGTATGGCTCGACAAATGGAATCCGTTAGTACCAAAAGGAGGTTGGTGATTGCTACAAATGTTTGAACCCACAACATGCTTCAAACCCTTGTTCCGATGGAGAGCATACTCACTTTGATACCACTGATCCGAATCTCAGGGGTTGAGATTTGGATGGCTTGAATGTCGAGAGAGGAGGAGCTTAGACATGCCAATATTGTATGAATAGAAGCATGGAAAAAAACATGTAAATGAAGTACTAGAGAGACGAGGCTTAAAGAGGGGCCTTACCTCTAACACTAATTACTAGTAAATCACTCGGAGCTAATTAATCTCACAAGGAACAATAAAAAATATGAGAGAAGCCAAAATGAGTAACTTGATATTATTAGAAGGCTTGCTAGGCCTTTATATAGCATTACAAAATGGTTCATTGGACAAAGTAAAAAAGAGCTCATTAAATGAGTCTCTATTATTAGTATAATAGATCTAACTACCTAGATAACTAAGTAGTGGAAAATAAAACCCGATACAATAATGAAAGAGCTCATTAAATGAGTCTCTATTATTATAATAATAGATCTAACTACCCAACTAACTAAGTAGTGGAAAATAAAACCCAATACAATAATGAAGATGTGGGACTCTCTTTGACCCATATGGACAACTTGTTAGCCCAATTAATTAATGAGGAGGTGGGCATCTCCTTGATCCACATGGACAATCTATTAGCTTTATAGATTTATGACTTTTGCATCCGAATTTAGACCATATACCCCTAAAATTTCGATCATTACTCCCCCCTTAGAAAATGATGGTCCCCATCATTCCACCCATGCTACAAAGAGACCCATGAGTACAATGTTCTAATTCCCAATGAAGGGAAGGGTTTTGTGTGGTTGACCCATAATCGTTTACATTAATAAAAATGGAAAAATCATGACTTTGGAGGCTTTGAATCTCCTTCTACAAATTTATTCATAACTTTTGCTACAGGGGATGAAATTCACTTTCGTTGAAGACCCATTTGAGCTACAGAAGAGATCTTTCCATTGGTATACAAAACCTGTTCTAGGGTGGCCCATGGAGTTAGAAAAACCAGGCTGAAGTTGAAGGGCGCGCGACCATGTTGGTTACAGACACGTGCTGCTTCAAACAAAGATATCTCATAAACCAGACAACGAAATGAAATTCTGCGAAATACCCATTTGAGATCTTGAAGAGATCTTTCCATCCATATGTGGAATTCCTTCTATAGTTTATTGAGCATCGAGAAAATGATCGTTGAAAATGGTTGTACGCGCGGCCTCCGTAGGTCAAATACATGTTGAGACTCAATCGATGATATCTCTCAAACCAAGAGGCCAAATAAGTTCTGCGAAATACCCATTTGAGATATTGAAGAGATCTTTCCAGCCATATGTGGCACTCCTTCTGTAGTTTCCTGAGTAGGGAGAAAAAGACCGTTGAAGATGGTGGTACGCGCGACCTCCTTGGGTCAAATACATGCTGAGATTCAATAGATGATATCTCTCAAACTAGGAAGCCGAATGAGATTCCGCAAAATACCCATTTGAGCTCTTGAAGACATCTTTCTAATGAACTATGGTAGAGTCTCTGAAATTCTGTGTAGAGGTCGCAACACCTCCTTGAAGTTGGCTAAGTGTAGAGGGCCACAAAAGCTGCGAAGGGTTTGTAAAGCAGCATGGGCTGTTGTAGAGGTTGTGGAACCTCCGTGGGAAGCATGCACACCTTGCAAATTTGTTGAAATTGTTGCAGACCAATGGATGTAGTGGATCCATGTATAGATGTAGTCAATCCATGTATGGATGTAGTGAATCCATGTATGGTTCTCCTTGTAATGGTGAACGAAGATCCGAGGGTAAAAAAAATCCTTGTAGTGCCTGTGGACTAACTGTGATGCTTATAGTGTATGGCCCAACAAATGGATTCCGATAGTACCAAAAGGAGGTTGATGATTGCTGCAAATGTTTGAACCCACAACATGCTTCAAACCCTTGTTTCGATGGAGAGTGTACCCACTCTGATACCACTGATCCGGATCTCAGAGGCTGAGATTTGGATGGCTTAAATGCCGAGAGAGGAGGAGATTAGACGTGCCATTCTTGCATGAAAATGAGCATGGACAAAAACATGTAAATGAAGTACTCGGGAGGTGAGGCTCAAAGAGGGGCCTCACCTCTAAAGCTAATTACTAGTAAATCACTCAGAGCTAATTATTCTCACAATGAACAATAGAAAATATGAGAGAAGTTAAAATGAGTAACTTGATATTATGAGAAGGCTTGCTAGGCCTTTATATAGCATTACAAAATGGTTCACTGGACAAAGTAAAAAATAGCTCATTAAATGAGTCTCTATTATTAGTATAATAGATATAAATACCCAGCTAACTAAGTATTGGAAAATAAAACCTGATACAATAATGAAAGAGTTTATTAAATGAGTCTCTATTATTATAATAATAGATCTAACTACTCAACTAACTAAGAAGTGGAAAATAAAACTCAATACAATAATGGAGAGGTGGGACTCTCTTTGATCCATATGGGCAACCTGTTAGCCCAATTAATTAATGAGGAGGTGGGTATCTACTTGGTCCACATGGGAAATCTATTAGCTTTATAGCTTTATGAGTTTTTCTTTCGAATTTAGACCATATACTCCCTATAATTTGGATCAGAAAAGTACCTTTAGAATTAACATTCTCTCTCTCAAAGGGATTTGACTAACCCTCCTAACTCTAATTTTAGAAAACAAACGATATTTATTGCTGCTGTTATAAAAGTTTGCTACAACCACTAGGGTTTACTTTAATTGTTGCATACTTACTTGGAATAGTGCCTAAAGATACTTAGGATTCAGATCTATCAATTGGATGTTGTTGCACATGTTGAAGGCTTAATTTATATGCTAAATTGCTATATTTTTGGGTACTTTTTCCTATTGCTGTTGCAAAAGGTTAATTGCTGTTATACATTGTCTTACTACTATAATTTACAACAACAATTGGTTTATTTGCTTATCTAGTGTCTAACAGGTCATTAATGAATCATATAACTTGGTAATTGTCTATATTATTCCTTGTATTGTTTATTGTCTCGTACAGGTGAACCAATTACCTTGTTAGCTTCCTTACTGTTGAAATTAATGCAACTGCAAGAGCCATTCTCCAGAGGATGGAAAGATCCCAAGCTGTGGACTAGGGCCCCCAACACACTCCTGGGGGTTTCTTGGTATGAGACCAAGCAGTGAGAGCCATGGAAAATGACCCTAGTGAGGGTCCCCAATATATGACTGGGGTTCTTGGTCTTGGACCAAGCAGTAAGTCCCTAGATGTGTCTAGGGCCCGTGGATGTGTTCCAGGGAATCCTTGCTCGGTGTTTGGATTGATCCTTGGATATGTTGCTTGGTGGTTGATATAAGTCCCTAGATGTGTCTAGGGCCCCTGGATGTGTTCCAGGGAATCCTTGCCCAGTGCTTGGATTGATCCTTGGATATGTTCCTTGGTGGTTGATGTAAGTCCCTAGATGAGTCTAGGGCCCCAAGATGTGTTTCAGGGAACCCTTGCTTCATGCATGGGTTGATCCTTGGTCTTGTACCTTGGTGGATAAGACCCTAGATGTATTCTAGGGCCTCCAGATGTGTTTTGGGGCAACCTGGTCTTGGACCAGGTAGATCTTCTTGAAATACCAAGATGTGTTGATGTGTGATCCTCTTCCTCTCTCCCGGGATGGTCCATGAGACCTAGGAGTGCCTATGAAGATGGACATGACCACATTGTTGATGTACCCTCTTATGTAGTGATGATAAAGTTTATAGGTCATCATGAGACTCATGTGGACATTTTTTGCCATTATGGACCCCCCCTTGATTTTGTCTTAAAAGGCTCCCCCTTGCTGTCTTGCTTTCCCTCTTGTTTTATGTGATTGGAGATTGGCTTTATGTGATTTGGGTTTTTATAATTTATATTAATATTAATTGATATTTTAATTAATATTTATATTAATTACATGTCGATATTTAATTATAATTATATTTGCCCTAACCCCTCTCCCTAACTATAAATAGAACCCTACCCTCTAGCGTTTGATTACACACACACTCACTTCTCTCTTCTATTGCTGCAGCTACCTCAGTCTTTCCATCCTTTTGTGGTGTGACCTCTCCTTTTGGTGTATCAGTTACAGATCTGAGGTTTTTTATTGGTCTCGGTGTTGGCTGGAAGCTTCGTCTTGGTGTCTGCTGGTGTATAGGGTGCATGCGGCCCCCCTCCTTTGACTGCCGGGCCTGTCTACTCTTGCTAGGGGGCGTGCAACACCTTTCTGTGGCTGCCAGACTTGTCCTTTACAGCCACAACCCTGTGTATGAAAGCTGCGACCCCTTTTCTTTGACTGCCATGCTTGTGTTTAGCAATGCGGCCTCTCCTCTTGGCTTCCGAGTGTTGAGCGGAAGCTCCCTGGGGTGTTCTTTTTGTTGTCCAATTCATCCCTGTGTTATATTTTTCTTTTGTGGAGGGTTTTATCTACTGAGGGTATTGCTGTTACCTACTTGGAGGTTCTGCTGTTTTCCTCTGGTGTTATTGCTGTTTTAACTTGTGGACAACATCTTTTGGGGGTCTCTACTTTGGTAAAATTATTCCATAGTCGATATTGACAGAGATCAAACCCTAGAGGTTTGATCCATGAACCTAAACTAATTTTTGAGCATATTTTCAGAGGCATACATCCACACATGTGACAGGTACATCTATCATTGATCAGGAGGTAAGCTAAAAGTTTATTTTTATACTCAGAAATCTTGTTTGTATTCATATCTGTTTATATCTCTTCTCCTATATGCTGATCTAGTAAACAATTTTTTTTTAAAAGCTTTTTGTTTTTCAATTTTCCCTAATTCTAACATGGTAACAGAGCTTAGCGCGTGAAAAGAACTCTCTAGCGGCAAACTTTTAAGCCTACGTAGATCCTTGTTTTAGGTTTTGTTCTTCAGATATTTATGGCACACTCCGCAGAGTAGTAAGGATGCAGCACTGCAGTAGCATGTATTTTGTTGGTAGATTTATCACATTAAAAAAAAAAGCTATGTTGATAACTTAGGAGCTTATTTGAAGACAATGTAACATCATGAAGGGAATTCTCTGGTGCTGACCTAATATGCATATGATGGGATATTCTATTGATATTTATGAAGCAAGGGAGTCTAACTCTAATTTTGCTTGATGGTAACAAGTGTTCCATATTATGGGCTATTCTATTGATCCTGACAAGAAATTCAGAATACAGATCGGTATAAAGGTTTTTCTGGAGGACATCATCTCAAAACTGATATCGAGTTTAAAATATGTGTTGTTTTGATTCAATGTAGTGCAGGTAATTTTTAAGACATGCCTCCTGTTTGACGTCATACAACAACACAACACGATACTATATTGGAAGTGCCAGAAATAAATTTGGATTTAAAGCACATGCTTCAGATTAAATCAAATTTGTGAGTTATTTTGGATAAGAGATTTGCTTATGAACGAGTCTTTAGTGAGACTGTTTTTCAAGTATTGGTGGTTTTAGTTTTGGCTGTCTACAGGAATGAGACTTTTGCTTGTACTGGTAATAGTTTTTTTGTTTATTTTTCCTATCCATTGTATTTTGGTGGGCCAAACAATCTCCGAAACGTATGAATCCAAGAGGCTGCAAAAGTTAATTGCACGACAATCGTATTAGCCCTGCAAAGTTCCTCATTTGACGGATATTAACTTGAATTTTTTGAAATAGTTTACCTTTCAAAGGTGTGACTAGACATGTGGATAAGATTTATTCTATAAGTGGTCTGACTTGCTTTTGTACGGGGAATGGTATGCGGCCTTTTAGATATTTGTGCTCCAACAGATGTTTTGGCTCTGCCCCGAAATTTTAGGTTCAGTAAATGCTATTTTTCCCTCCATTCCTCGTCATTTGAGCAAAGGAGACGATATCAGATTTACACTTAAGTTTCCATACCATTAGGTGCTAGTTGAAATGATTGGTGCTAACTTCCACTCCTGCATCTGGCTGGAACCCTGATGTTATGAAAGGACCAAGACTTCCAAGTCTCTCAGCAAGAAAGGCTGATATGCCTCCATGTAGCACTCCTTATGCCTGGGCAGACCTTTCAGAGACCACATGTCGGTTTTCAATTGATGTGGCCAACACCCCTTCAAATCCATTACTAGACACAATCGATGGTCAAAAGGATACTCACCATCCAGTCAAAACTATTATTACTGATTGCCACCGATTGCCACTTAAACTGCAGAAACTGTTCTATTACTAGGTGTTGCCGTCCTTATACACACTTGCAGACGTGAGTTGAGTTCGGCTCACTCAGTGTGTCCTTGGAGGCACAATGCCTAGGTTCACAGCCCACACTGTCACTTTGACCGGAACCTCTTCCGTCTAGGCTTACTCCTAGGGAAGCCAAAGGGGGGTGGACCTTAGTTACTAGATGAATTAAGTTAGATTCTAGGAGTTAATTTTAATTTCTTAAGGTTAGAGGGGATTCTAATCCTAAAATGCTAAGGCAACCATGCAATATGCAAGGGTTAGCATGACAAGCAAGTCCTTTCCCTAGGTCAACTAAGACTAGTGCCTAGAAATTGGGCAAGGGGTCAACTATGTTAATGGGTGGTTGATTACAAAAGAATTACAAGTTATGAACAAAATTATAAGTTACATATTTACAAATAAGAATAACTCAATAAAAGAATATCATATACATTCATTTACAAGCTATACAAAAGAATGAGATATTACAATCTAACCAAGTATGTTTAATGTGTGCAGGAAAAAGAAGACTTGAGCATTCACCACATCATCATCTACATTAGATCATCAACATATTACTTCATCAACAAGATTATCAAGACTAAGCACAATCACTATGAAGACAATCTACACTCTTTGCTATCAAACCCCGCAAATATTATTAGATGTGGCCAAGGGTTTAATAGTTAGGCTTTTCTTAAGGATTTTAAGTTTATTTGGCTTTCACCAAAGCCTCCTCCTCCTTTTGCCAAATAATTGCCGGGTGCTCAAGATAGTAAGACAACGAGGCCCACCCTAGCTTCCACGGTCAGCCCTGACAGTAAGAGTACTTCCCGGAGAGGACACCCACCTAGAGTGCCACGGGACAGTCCCTTGCCACTACCCTCCGTTGTTTTCCTCAAATTTAGATGGTGGAGATGGTGGTCTAAGGTACCTTAAAATAGTCTATTAAGTATATATGATAGTTAGGTAGACTTTTAGGTGATTTTTAGAGTGTTTTGAGAGTTTTAAGGTACTTAAAAAGTGCAAAATAATGAGATGGCCGAAACTGAAAGTGCTCAAAAAGTGTTGTTAAAGCTTAAACCATTGAGTGCATCAACACATAAGAAAGAAATGAGATACAAGGCTTAAAGAGATAGATACATTTAGATCACATGCACATC
>JASDQU010752058.1:37631-48524 GCA_032191745.1 Picea mariana
TACATTGGTAAAGATTCGTAATGTATTTTTTCCATCATATGCTCTTCTAGCCTCACACATTAGGGGGAATCTATTATAACCCTAATTTGCACCAGACATGCATACCTAACAACAAGCCATCTTACTTACTATTTTTGCCAAGACAATAGTGAATACTCTTCTTAAAAACCAAATTTTTGAAGATGTACATGTCCTGCACCACTACTTCCTGTGTATTTATGCTAGTTGCATCACTAATACCCATGTATGTACGCTAGCTGCACCATTACAGCCTACGTATACCCAAAAAAGTTGCAAAAATTAAAAAATTGCAAGGGAATACCGCCTTTTGGGTAGTTTCCTAACCAATTGACCACCCATAGCCTGTCACACAACCAAATAACTATCTTTTTGGCATATAAAAGAAGGTGTTGGGGTCCCTTTCTAGGGATAAGAATGAAAGCAGTGAAACTCTACCCATTTCCTAATCCCCCCTTGCCCCAGAATTTGCATCCACATTGTGAGTTTGAGCCAGAATTCCCCATTCTTGCCCTTTTTCCTCATCCATAAGCCTATGCCTATTCTCTAGAGATAAGTGTGAGAGAAGAATGATACGTGGAAGCAGTTGGAGCTTGGTGAAGAGGAGCTCAGGACCGGGTTTGAGGAGAAGTCATCGATCTCATTTTGTAGGTGACATTATGAGATTAATATAAAGAAGTACTTTTGTCATCCCACCATATGATGTGTTTTATCTCTATGCATGATTTAAATTTTTTTATGACATCTAACCCATTAATCCATATATAGAATGTTTGTTCGTAGTTTCTTGTTTGTCTTTTGGTGAATGCAGGTCAGCCTTGGGAGGCGATTTGCAGTCGACAAGTGAATGAATGCATTGGGATCGACACTGGACGCAGAGTTCAAGGTAAGACTACCGTATCCCCATACTTGTCAAACAACTGTCTTAGGTTGATGGATAGTTGGTATGGATTGTTGGTTGTCATTGATGTCAACTATTGGAGAGTGATATTGTAGATTGATGTCAACCCTTAGAGAAAGTACGATAGTGAATTCCAGTAGCACAAAGGTTTGGGTAATGGACACAAGTTTGTTTGATGTAAATATGACTCATTATTTTCTTTTCATGGTTGATAATAAGTACAAATGGATTAAATCCAAAGTGGTCCCCTTATGGTGAAATCCCTCATGGGAAGATGCTTTGCGGATTGAGTTATCCTAGAAGTATGGTTAGAGAACCCATGGTTATTTGTGGAATAATGAGATTAAGGTTAGTGAAGTTTTTAGTGAAACTATCCTAGATGGATAGTTCTTATCATGCCATTTTCGGTGGTGTGTGGAATGTCACATAACTCCTTACGGTTAGAGAGTTATGGCCATGAGAAGTTGGAGAACCTAGGTTTGGGTAATGGACTGAATTTTGTTTGATGGATAATGGTATGAGTTTCAATATATTTTTAGGTGATACTAATCTATATGGATAGTACATGTCATTCCATTTTGGGTGGTATGTGGAACGTCACATAACTCCTCATGGTTTGAGAGTTATGGCCTTACGAAGTTGGAGGACCCTCATATGTCATCTAGAAGCCCCAAAAGGTCAAAGTAGTCAAAGTGGTTCAAGAGATTTTAAAAGGAAAATAATAAAGTGAAGTGATAAGTGTATTATAATTCAAAGTGAATACAAAATAAATTATTTCAATAATAAATTTAATGGAGAAATTAGAAGTGGGTTAACCCTAAAATAAGGAAAGTGGGCAAAGTGACCTAGAAGATGTTTTTAAGGAAGCTACTTAGAGAGTATAAATAAGAGGCAAGGCTCTCTCATTTTACATGACACTTGAGCATATTGAATATCTATAGGGTTTTGAGGTAACCAAATGATATCTAAGCCTAATTTCTGAGGAAAGGTGAAGAAAAGAAGGTCAGAATTCAAGGAAGGATAAATTCCTTTGATGATGCTTTCTAAGTTTGAGATTGATTCAACAAATATTTTGTTTAGGGCACGCTCTACAAGGTCGCTCTCTAGAATAAGTCAAAATTCAGCAAGGTATGCCATTCTTGCTATAACTCCTTTTCTTTGAGGTTCCAAGTAGTGACACCTGGAGGAATTGCATAAAACACACTGAAGAACATTGTGTATCAGTTTTAGATCTTTATTCATTATAGGTATAAAGTTATGATTATTTCAAGTTAGGGTTGTTGACTAATCCAAAACTAGGCATGTGAGACTAAAGAAAATTTTGATGANAAGGAAAGTGGGCAAAGTGACCTAGAAGATGTTTTTAAGGAAGCTACTTAGAGAGTATAAATAAGAGGCAAGGCTCTCTCATTTTACATGACACTTGAGCATATTGAATATCTATAGGTTTTTGAGGTAACCAAATGATATCTAAGCCTAATTTCTGAGGAAAGGTGAAAAAAAGAAGGTCAGAATTCAAGGAAGGATAAATTCCTTTGATGATGCTTTCTAAGTTTGAGATTGATTCAACAAATATTTTGTTTAGGGCACGCTCTACAAGGTCGCTCTCTAGAATAAGTCAAAATTCAGCAAGGTATGCCATTCTTGCTATAACTCCTTTTCTGTGAGGTTCCAAGTAGTGACACCTGGAGGAATTGCATAAAACACACTGAAGAACATTGTGTATCAGTTTTAGATCTTTATTCATTATAGGTATAAAGTTATGATTATTTCAAGTTAGGGTTGTTGACTAATCCAAAACTAGGCATGTGAGACTAAAGAAAATTTTGATGAAAATTCTAGTCTCTTGTTGTTAAAGTTAAGGAAGGTTTGCAGGAATGTGATCATRTACACCGGGTCTATTATAGAGTTACAAATCATATTTGGATGATGAAATAGATGAGGGTATTTGGTTGAGGTACATGTCGGGTACATGGTTGATACAAGTAGTTGATGAGTTGGCACATACATGAGGTGTATAGTTGATGATGTTGGTACATATTGATGAGTCATACTTGATGAGTAGTTGATACATGATTGGTACATACTTAGTACATGGTTGGAGGCACTTGTTAGTAGTATTGTTGACACATGGTTTATGGATGATTTAGCATACTTGTATTATTAGAAGCACATATTGATCTTGGTTATGATTATGAGTTGTTGTGTTATAATTGGTTGATGCACATTGATGCCCACACCCTCTACCCGCAAGTCAGAAGGTCCACGTCGACACAGGATCTTTCCTTTACCACTGCCCAAAGAACTCAAAATGGCTCTTCTATTTCCCTATCGGGAAATCTGCACCCACAACAACTCTCACGGGATCCCCTCTTTACACTTGGGAGATTGGAATTCTCACTTTCGAGAATCCAATGGTCGAGCATTGGTCTCTCGAATCCCCGAAACCCGACAACAGTCAATGCTGACCTTATCCTTTTCCTTTCGGGATTTTCCTTATCGCAATTTCAAACAACTTGGTTCTCCAACTCTCGAATCCTGATTTTCCGAAACTCTGATACATGTGCAAGTTGACCTTTCAACACCCCGTCACCTCATCGGGAATTCAGACTTCACAATATCACAAATCCTAATGTAGATGTTTCGGAACTTTACTCCACGAATCTCTGAAATAGCATGCCACCTATCTACTTGCTGACTCCATTGTGGCCCCACACAAATCCTCTTGGCTTTTGGGATATCGCGTTTCGTGATATCGCGATTCCCGTTGCAATGTTTACAAGACTTCCGAACACAAAACCCCGATGCATGTATCCACGTGTAAATCCAACGGCCCTTGTGGCTTGGATCTATGGTCCTGCCCCTCCTGAGCTTTGAACCTCTTGGGAATACTCACCGTATCTCCCCTGCTCCTCTGCAAGATCTAACGGCCCACAAAAATTTGCGAATTCTTCTCAGAGAATTATGACTGTCTGTCCTTCCTTAGCGATTTTTGTGAATAGCTAAGTGTTCCTCCACCAACTTATCCACCTGCAGCAAACTTGCAACGCCTTCTTAATTCTTCCTAGTACAACTTCTCTGCACTACCCTTCAACAGTTTCGAAGGCCTTACTGTTCCTGAGCTTTTCCATGACTCTGTGTATTCTGAAAAACCCTTTTGCTTGCACCCTTTGCGGCAACCTTCAAACACTTCCAAGTGTTGAATCCCTTTGACTCTGCGCACACCTACAACAGCAGTCTCAAAATGCTTTGCTCAGATTTGCAACTCTGAGGCTTAGCTTGGTCTGCACACTCCTTGCATGGATCCTATGCCTAACTGCACTTCGAAACGAATGAGAACAAAATCTACCCTATCTGAACCCTTTGTCAACACACTCCTTGTGGACAATTCGACTGCACTCCTTGCAGGAACCCTTGTTCAAATAGAGAAACAATTGAAACTCATTCCTCTCCTCTTTCCTCTTAGATTTCAGACATTCAACAAGAAATCATTCATACATAGCATAAAGGAAAATGTATAATAGGAAGCAAACATTCATGAGCATATCATTCAACATCAATACACAGAGAACAAACACGAAACCATGAATTTGAATCAAACTCTTTCTATTAATCCAAATATCTGTACATGGATGTTCTTACACAGCTCTCTGCATGCTCTTCTCAACAATGTTACTCCTTCTCCAATAATGTTACCTTACACAATGAGGGTGTCTATATCATGTTTCCCTCTTACGCTCTAAAACTGTCTAATCTAGAATTGAATTCTATCTACTTGCATTAACTACTTTAAATGCCTTCTACCTACTAAGGATGAGAGAAAATCGCTCAAGGTCCGTTTTCATTATACAAAGGCTCTCCTTCTTAATGGCTTCATTTAAGGTTGTGCATCAATTTCAAGGTGATTTCAAAATTTGTGCTGGCACTTGTCCAGCTATCTTTTGCTTCCGCGCTGGCTCGCTTGATGTTGGTGATGCTCCTGTATCATACTCCCTTGCTTGAAAACTTTCATGGGCTCCTGTCCATGAGCTTGCACACGGTCTTTCCATGCTTCTGGATCTCCACTTCATTCTCCTAGCTGGCATCTTCAACTGGATGGTTCTTCCATTTGACCAAATACTCAAAGTATTTCTTTTGCCTGGTCCTCTTGCTCACTCTTTTATCCAGTATGTGCTCCATCTGCGGCTTATCTGCAACTGGCATCTGCTTTGTCCACTGGATCACTGGATGCTCATTTCCAGTCCCTATTCCCTCAGCTTTGTATGGGTACAAATCTGAGATGTTGAATATCAGAGAAATTCCGATCCCATCGGGTAATTCAATCTCATAAGCATTCGCCCCAAATTTCTTCAAGACCCTACATGGCCCGATATTCTTCATCTTCAACTTATTATACATTCCTCTCGGGAACCTTTCTTTTCTCAAATGTGCCAGAACCAAGTCACCAACCTCAAACTAAAGTTGTCTTCTATGCTGATCAGCTCTACGCTTGTATTCTTGTCTTGAATTCTGCAATCGCTCCTTCACCTGGCTGTGAAGTTTCTTCATCGCTTCTGTGAATTCTTTTGCACTAGCACTCCTAGTTGCAATCTGTCCTGAATCTCTCAATTCAAAAATTCCTCTCAGCTACATGCCATAGACAATCTAAAATGGACTCTGCCCAATGCTCCTGTTAACCGAGTCATTATAAGCAAACTTTGCCTGTGATAATATGTTGTCCCACTGGCTGTGGTGTTCTATCACCAAGCTTCTCAGTAAGTCTCCCAGACTTCTGTTCACCACTTCTGTCTGTCCATCCGTATGAGGATGATAAGCCAAACTATATGACAAGTTAGTTCCCAACTTCTTCCATAAGGTCCTCCAAAAATTCCCTATGAACTTTGTATCTTGATCCAAAACTATACTTCTTGGTAAGCCATGAAGTCGAATGAATTCTTTGAAAAACAGATTCGCAATGTGAGTTACGTCACTGGTTTTCTGACATGGAATGAAGTGTGCCATCTTGGAAAATATATCCACTACCACAAATATTGAATCGAAACCTCTTTGTGTTCTTGGCAAACCCAATACAAAATCCATGCTAATCGCATCCCACGGCCTCTCAGGTATGGGCAATGGTTGATAAAACCCCGCATTCTGCTTCCTTCCCTTCGAATGCTGGCAAATTCTACATCTATCCATGAATCTCTTGACATCTGCTCGCATTCCTGGCTAAAAATATGACTCATTCAACTTCACGAACATCTTTTCATGACCAAAGTGCCCTTCCAATCCTCTACTGTGTTTCTCCTTTAGCAAGTTCTCCCTCATAGAGCATTTCAGAATACACAGTTGATTACCCTTAAATAGTAATCCTTCCTGAATCATGTATTCTATCCATTGGCTTCTGTCTCTGAGAATTGAATTCTCAGTTGCTTCGTGCACCTCCTTAAAATCCTGATCATCTGCGTACATGTCCCTGAAATCATCAAAACCCAACGTTTTGACCTTGAACTCCTGCAACATCAAACACTTCCTGCTCAAAGCATCAACAACTTTGTTAACAGTACCAGAAATATGTTTAATCACAAAAGTGAAATTCTACATGTACTCAACCCATTTGACATGTCTCTAATTCAATTTCTCCTATTGAGTCACAAACTGCAATGCATGATTATCACTGTACAAGACAAATTCTCTTAGGATCAAGTAATGTCTCCATTTCTTCAATGCCTAAATGATAGCATAAAACTCCTTATCATAAGTGGAGTGCTTCACTTTCTCTTCATATATCTTCTCACTAAAATACGCTATCGGCCTATCTTCCTGACTCAAGACTACCCCGATTGTAAATCCACTTGCATCGCATTTCACTTGGAATATCTTTTGGAAATCCGGCAACACCAAAACTGGTTGTTCCATAATCTTCCTCTTCAACAGATTAAAACTTTTCTCAGCTTCTTCAGTCCAGTGAAAATACTTGTGTCTTTTCTTCATTGTGTCCATCATCGCTGTGCTAATTCCACTGAAATTCCTGATGAATTTTTGGTAGAAACTAGACAATCTGTGAAAACTTCTCACCTCAAAGATATTCCTCGGCGATGGCCAATTCTTGATCACTTCTACCTTATCTGGATCCATCCTCAACTCATTTTCCAAAATAACAAACCCCAAGTAAATGAGCTCTCTCTTCATGAATGAGGACTTCTTCATGTTTATCAACAGCTTCTCCTGTTGTAACCTCTGCATCACTATAGCCAAATGCTTCAGATGCTCTGCCACTGTTTTACTGTAAACCAGTATGTCATCCAAATACACAATGATAAATTTCTTGATGAACTCCCTCAGGACTTCATTCATCTACCTCATGAAGGTACTCAGCGCATTGGTTAAGCCAAATGGTATAACAAGCCATTCATACAACCCTTCATTGGTTTTGAATGTTGTCTTCCATTCATCACCTACTCTCATGTGGATCTGATGATAACCGCTTTTCAAATCAATCTTTGAAAAATACTTTGCTCCACTTAAGCAATCCATTAGATCATCCATCCTTGGCAATGGGAATCTGTACTTGATGGTTATCTTGTTAATCACCCTCGAGTCAATACACATCCTCCAACCTCCGTCTTTCTTCGGATTGAGTACTGTTGGAATAGCACATGGAATCAAGCTTTCTCTGACCAAACCTTTGTCCAACAACTCCTAGACTTGTCTTTTGACCTCTTCATTCTCTTGCGGCACCAATCTGTACGTGGATTTGTTTGGAAAACTGGCTCCTGGGATGAGATCGATATGATGACTCACACTTCTGATTGGTGGCAACAAATGAGGTAATTCGTCCACTACGATGTCAGTGAACTCTTCCAGCAGTTCCTGAACCTCTTCTGGTAAATCATCTACGCTTGTGATGGTCAAAACAATTCTAGGCTTCTTGACCACAATGAACTATGGATCCTCCTTCTTCTTAACCTCCATAAGAAGTTCCTTCCCACTCATGAGAAGTACTGTGTTGCTTACTTCTGGTTTCACCTCCTTATCTTTGATTGGAAGCAACATGTGAGTCCTCCCATTCTTCTCCAGGGTGTATGTGTTCATTCTCCCATCATGAATCACATTCCTGTCATATTGCCATGGTCTACCCAGCAATAGAGGACAAACATCCATAGGAATAACATCACAGAGTATCTTATCATTATATCCTCCTATCTTAAATTCAACTAAACATTGTTTAGTGACAGTTACCTGATGTCCTTTTTGTAGCCACAAAATTCTATACGGGCTTGGATGATCAATCATCTCCAGCTCCAGCTTCTCTACTATCTTGGTTGAAATGAGATTATTGATGCTACCACTATCTACAATGACCTTGCATACCCGGTCCTTGGTCTTGCAAGTAGTCCGGAAAAGTCCGGTCCTTTGGATTGAACTCTCCACCTCCTTCTCTAGTGTCAAAAGAGCTTTTCGCATCATCAGCGATCTTCCGCCTTTAGCGTCTTCCACCTCAACATCCTATCTTTGTGCCTCGGCGATGTGAGCTTCTCCCCCTTCTTTCTTCTTATCTGGACACTCATAAGAATTGTGCCCATTCTTTCCACATGTGAAGCATGTTATTACTCCACCTCTTCCTCTTCCTCTGCCTCTAGTACAAGGAAAAGTGTTGTTTTCTGCATAATATCCTCTCTGATCAGTATGTTGCCCTCTCTGTGAGATTCCACCTCTCTCAGTTCGAGTCTGAGGTTTCTTCCAGTCTTCTTTGGGCTTCTGATATTTGTCCTGGGCAACTGATTTGCCTCTCGGCTGACTTCTGCCTCGGCCTCTTTGAATTTTCTTTCGGCTTAGCTTCTCCTCAGCTTTCAGAGCCATCTGATAAGCATATTCTACCGTTCGGATGGTTACCATGCTCATCTCATCCTAGATATTATATCTCAGGCCATTCATATATCTGGCAACTTTTTCATCATCTCTCTCCCGATGACCTGCCCTGATGTTCAGTTTATAGAATTCCTCAGTGTATTCTTTTACTGTCATCAGCTTCTATCTCAGGTTCTGCATCCTCCTGAACAGAGTAATTTGGTAATCCCTAGGGATGAATTTCACCTTCATCTTCACGATCATTCTATCCCAGCTCTTGATCTTTTGCTTGCCCTTGCAGTGTCTGTTAGCTTGTAGTTCATCGCACCACAATGCTGCATGTCCCTTTAATCTTGTGACAGCATGCTTGACTTTCTTGTCCTCTTCAACATCTTCATAGTCGAGGTATGTGTCTAGAGATCTAATCTAGTCTAGAATCTCTTCTACATCCAAGTTTCCCTCATAAACTGGAATGTCCATCTTTGCTCTTGCACCCATTCTTGCAATAGCTCTGATCAAACATTTGTTTGATGTTTCTTCAGCTGCAACTTCTTCTTCACATTCAGCCTCAATCTCGCTTTTGGAATCACTAAGATCCCTTGCACTGACTGTGTGTCTTTGCGTTGTTTCCATGTCTTCAAGTCTAGCTCGTAGATCACACATCTCTCTCTCCATGGATGGACCTGTCATCTGCCTGCCTCTTCTTTTCAACATTTCCCTATCCTCTAGTGGATCGGGTGTTTGCATGTCCCTTCTCCTTGGCAGCATGGTGAATTCTCCTTTCTTCTCTACTACAGAAAGAAAAGAACCTTTCTGTGCTCTGATACCAGAAATTCATGCCGACACCCTCTACCTGCAGGTCGGAAGGTCCACGTCGACACAGAATATTTTCTTTACCATGGCCCGAAGAACTCAAAATGGCTCTTCTATTTCCCTACCGGGAAATCTACACCCACAACAACTCTCACGGGATCCCCTCTTTACACTTGGGAGATCAGACTTCGCACTTTCATGAATCTAATGGTCGAGCATTGGTCTCTTGAATCCCTAAAACCCAACAACAGTCAACGCTGACCTTATCCTTTTCCTTTCAAGATTTTCCTTATCACGATTTCAGCATTCACGATGTCAAACAAATTGGTTCTCCGACTCTCGAATCCTGATTTTTTGAAACTCCGATACACATGCGAGTTGACCTTTCAACGCCCCATCACCTCATTGGAAATTTAGACTTTGCAATATCGTGAATCCTAATGCAGATGTTTTGGGACTTTACTCCACGAATCTCTGAAACAGTGTGCCACCTATCTACTTGCTGACTCCATTGTGGCCCCACACAAATCCTCTTGGATTTCGAGATATCGCGTTTCGTGATATCGCGATTCCTGTTGCAACGTTTACAGGACTTCCAAACAGGAAACCCCGATGCACGTATCCACGTGTAAATCCAATGACCCTTTTGGATCGGATCTATGGCCCTGCCCCTCCTGAGCTTTGAACCTCTCGAGACTACTCACCGTATCTCCCCTGCTCCTCCGCAAGATCTAATGACCCACGGAAATTCACGAATTCTCCTCAGAGAATTCCGACCGTCCGTCCTCCCTTAGCGATTTTTGTGAATAGCTAAGTGTTCCTCCACCAACTTATCCACCCGCATGAAAACTTGCAACACCTTATTAATTCTTCCCAGTACAACTTCTCTGCACTGCCCTTCAATAGTTTCGAAGGCCTTACCCTTCCTGAGCTTTTCCACGACTCTGCGTATTCTAGAAAACCCTTTTTCTCACACCCTTTGTGGAAACCTTCAAACACTTCCAAGTGTTGAATCCCTTCGACTCTGCACACACCTGTAGTAGCAGTCTCAAAATGCTTTGCTCAGATTCGCAACTCCGAGGCTTAGCTTGGCCTGCGCACTCCTTGCACGGCTCCTATGCCTAACTACACTTTGGAATGAATGAGAACAAAAGCTACCCTATCTGAACCCTTTGTCAACGCACTCCTTGCGGACAATTCGACTGCACTCCTTGTAGGAAACCTTGTTCAAATAGAGAAACAATTGAAACTCATTCCTCTCCTCTTTCCTCTCAAATTTCAGACATTCAACAAGAAATCATTCACACATAGCATAAAGGCAAATGTAT
>JASDQU010752060.1:795-18404 GCA_032191745.1 Picea mariana
GAGCTAGAGAGTCAGAGAGGTTGTTCCTAGTTGGCTGGGAGGTTAATATTCAGTCTGGGAAAGAACAAGAACAGGATCAGACAGAAAAGGGACTAGATAACCAACATGAAGGTGGAGGTATGTATTATGATGTTGTTATCATTATTCTGCTTATTATGTTGTTATCATTATTATGTTGTTACTGTTTATTATTAATTTATTCCAAGTATGAGAAAATGAATGAAAGAAATTCTAAACTAAATTTTCAGTGATTTCAATAGGAGATTGTTGATATATTTATTTATTTTGAATCCTGAAATAGGTAGGCTTTATAGTGTCTCGGACGACATTATCAAGAACACTCAAAAGACACTTCAAAAGATCAATTTTGAAGAGGAGAAATCATTTGACAGGGAGTACAAGTCTTTTGCCATGGAAAAAACCACTAAAAAAACAATTTTGGAAGGAAGCGCTCCCCTATACACTGTCAGGGAGTGCCAACACTCCGTGACCTCTTTTTGGGGAGCGTTCCAACACTCTATGCCCCATTCTGAGGGAGCGTTGGCCTTTTTTGAGTGAATTTTTGGATTGTTGTAAAAAATCAGGGAAGAATCCCCTCATATCTGCAGTTGGTTGGATTTAGATCTAAGGTCAAGGCTCAATCTTAGGGAAGATCCATAGCTAAAGGAGAAGAATCCTCAACTTATCCCAAGAATATCTTAAGTGGTTAGGCCTCTCCAAGCCTATATAAGGAGGCCTCTTCATGGTGAAAGAGGGAGACAATTGAAGGCATCAAACTTATGATCTCATAAGGGAGATATCATTGAAGCATCATTATTTTGTGTGGATTACTCAAGCAAAGGGTTGGACAAGGAGAGTTGGGAGAGGTTGTTGCACCTTCATCAAAGGTCTATAAGTATTCTCTGTTTTTCTCATTAATATATATATTTGTTTGGCCTATTTCTTTCAAGGTTGTGTTTGTTCTACATGAACTTGTCTCTATTAGATAGATCTGGTTTCAAGCTAATCTCAGTGGATTAGGAAGTTTGTTCTGTCTTTGTTTGTTTGTAGGACTTATCGAGGAGCTTAGGGATCAAAGCTCAGCTTGGACTGTGCTAGGAAGAACATCATTTAAAAAAGTACTCATTTCTTCCTTTTCTCTATACTTTAGTTTAACTAGATTTAAAAGGATGTCAGTGACCAACGTTAACACCCTTTCTGTCTTGGTCTTAGGAGTCTAGAGCCTAAGAGGGAATCCACTTGTCCACAGGGGGATTCTCCTGTAACAAAAATTAGCGACTCCACTGGGGAAATTCGAAGCTTTCATCTTTGGTTTCCTCCCTAGATCTTGTTTTAGCCTTTGCTCATTTTTTGACCTTATTCATACTATGTATCTGTGTCTTGGATGTGTTGATTGGTTCTTTACTTCATCCCATACACTTTGAATTTCTGAGTTTGCTTTAGGTTTTGGGTTTCTGGGCATTTTTCTGAATTTTAAGAGGCTAGCACTCCCCTTCCCTGGCTTCCAGAGCATTGACGCTCCCTGCAAGGCTTACATAGAGCGTTGCAACACTCTGGTGCCCTCGACACTAGAGCGCTTCCCCCTTTATTTTTAAAATCTTGTAGGAGTTTAATCTCTGAATTCATTTTCTTGTTGTTTGCACTTGCTCAGAGTCCTTACAACCTCAGTGAATCTTTGTCTTGGCCTTCAACACTTTGTTTTTGAGAATTGATCACCTTTTGCTTGGATTTTATGACATTTTCCCTTACTTTGAGCCATTCTTCCTTTGAAGACTTGTAATCATTTTACTATTTTCTTCTCATTTATCTGACTAAGTGAAAGCTATGGTAAGGAATTTCAGAGATCTATGAACCATTCCATTCGATCTTTGAGGTTAGTTTTCCAGCATTTCTCTTTTGTTTGATGATTTTTTATTCTTTTTTGCAAATTTGGTTTTCCTTTTTGTTTCTTGTTTAATCACAATGAGAGTGTGTTTTTTATTGTGTGAAGTTTTCTTCTGATTGTGTAAATCTCATTGATCTTAAATTTTGATCGACATAGGAAGCCTTACATCATATTGATTATCATTCACACATAAACAATGGATATATTTTTTCTGATTGGTTTTTGGATATTAGAACAATTTTATGAAAATTTTAGCATGATATTGGAATTGATTGAGAAACAGTTGCATGAAGATACCTTGTCTTAGTTTTTTACAGTGAAAAGAAAATATTTATCCTTCCCTTAAATAGGCATTCATTGAACGAAATGACTGTTTATCATCTCTTATGCATTTTTTGGGAATTGAATCATTATACCATCAAGTTTCACTTTCATACACCCTTGAGTAAAGAACAACTGCAAAATTAACACTAATTAAAATTGATCTAGAACATTTTGTTTTTAGAATCTTCCACCAACATTACACTATGATTAGCACTTTGGATTAGGCTGTGAGTGCAACTCTCCAAAGAATTCAAAACAAACATTAGCATCTTGCGATAAGGAGAGAAAATCCAATTTTCGTATAGGCTTTTTGGGATCCCCCTCTCACATAGGGGTTATGCATGAGGTCGCGTTCAGGAGAGTTATGGAGATTATCCCTCCATGGTTCAACCATTCGTAGTAGTCAGATCATATTTTGGGGGTTCTTATTGAGGCTCAACTATTTTCATTTGGTCTCGGTGCTTTGTGAATTCCGAATCCATTCGGGGTCCTCTGGAGTTCTACCGGTCCACTTATCCTCGGTTCTCTTGAAGAATTTTGGACTTGTTATCCTTCCCATACGTTCAGATTGGACTGTCGACTGTACCCGCCCAGGGGATGACTGTGAGTTGGTGTCCTTAGTAGTGATAATATTTAGGGTTTTTTACACAAGGTTATAGTGAAGGGAAGTCTCACTGTACATAGAACAGACGTTGGTCAAACTCACTTGGGCTCCTTGGAGGGTAAATCCACAATTACTATGTGGAATCTTGCACCAAGGCATAAGCCCAGTAAGCAGGTATCCATCGTAATTATTCCACCTGATCATATCTTAGCCCCTTCTTGACTTGATCATACTACATTAGATTTCATCACCAACTAGTACGATCATCGATAGAAGGTTTTGTTTTCTTGGTTTGATTCCTATATTTTCAGTGTGTGTTGTTTATTTTCGTTAGTTGGCCATAGATTTTTTGCATAAAGTATTTGGTTCGAGCAATATTGATCCTCCACGCCATTCACGCAGAATGCAAGGGTTACCCCCAGAAGATCCATAGGGTTATCAACCTTTGCCTACTGATCCACTGGAGGGCTCTCCTCAACGGAGTGAGGTCCAAGACACCACCACTTCACAAGTAGAAAGGACTGACTCTTTAGAAAATTTCTGAATTTTTTATTCTCTAGAGTCTTTCCAAATTCCTCACGGTTACGAGAGACGTATTCTCTAACTAGATTCATCCAAAGAAATTGTTTTTGACACTTATGGAATACCAACCAGACCACTCACAGGCCCTGAAAACGTGAATCCTTTTTGGACTACTGACATATTTAGAAACCCACTTCTCATGGTAGGGGATCTTTTTGGCTCAGGGGCAGGTGTTGATATACCTGTCATATCCCAATTATTCGAAACGTCTGCTACATACATGGTACCCTTAAATCACTTTTCTTCTACACCCAGTAGTGCCACCATCATGTCAGACACGCAGTCAATTGGTCCTCCATCGACCATTTCTCTCTAGATGGCCCATTCCACTATGGTATCGCATGTTGCTACAATTCCCACCAGAAATGTGACACCATCCCAGGCTCCGATTGGAACACCACTTAGACCAAATCCATCTGTTCCACTTGGGTACAAAACCTTGAATCCTTCTATTACCAACACTACTGAGGTTACACCCGAAAGTTCTATCCCTACACCTTTGTTTGGAGGAACTAGTCTTGGTGGCTCCAATCCGATTGGAGTCTCTGGTCATTTATCTTCTAGTTTCCAGATCCCTCTGGGCACTCAACCTCATGATGGGGGGAAACATCCATTTGGGAATCAAACTCAAATGGGGAAACAATATCACCTTGGGGGGAAATCCCAAACTGGAGTCCCTAACCCGTTGTATGGACAGAATGTGACACCAAATCCTTGGAACATTCCTTTTCTGGGAAATCCACTATTCCCTGGGGCCAAAATCCTCAAGGACAACAACAACCTTATCCTCCTTATGGGAAAAATTTCTATCCACCTTATGGAAAAACACATCAACCAACTTATAATCCTCATAACCCATCAGTTTATCCTCCATATGCACATGTTTTCCAACCATCATCGAATCTTGGTTATACTGGTCAGTAACAATCGAATGTAGGAGGACCTACTTGATATATTTATCCACCTGACCCAGTTTACGGTCCTACTGGTTTCCCTATGCCACACCAATATCATCCTCATGTTAATCGAAAACTACCATTTCTCACGAATTTGGATCTCCCATACTTGTCTCGGTTAACCAATGATCCTATATTGCATTATCCTTTTTGGCTAGTCATCCCTGCTAAATTACCTTCCGATATTCCAAAATTTGACGGTAAAGCTGGAGAAGACCTGAAAAATCATGTGATGACTTTCCATTTATGGTGTTCATCAAACTCCTTAATGGACGATTCTATCCATTTACATATTTTTTAGTGAACACTTATGAGCTCAACAACCAAGTGGTATATCGAACTTCCACGTCGTTCTTTCCAAGATTTCAACTCCCTTGCCATGTCTTTTCTCATGCACTTTAACTACCCATTCGATACGAGACAAGTACTGAACTCTTGGCCTCCCTTCGTCAGACAAAATCCATGCATATCTCTGATCATATTCATGAGTGGCGACGACGACAAAGGTTGATCAAAGCAGTCATTCCTGACCAGTTATTGGTGGAATGGTTTACTAAATCATTGTTACCCCCGATTGCTCATGATGTCACCATGGGTGGTGTAGTCACCAAGGAAGAGGCCATTTCTTGGGCTCAGTACTTAGATTTGGTTTATTCCCAATCTGGTACTTTGTATGAGTTATTCCCAAATGTTACCCATGCAAATACCGATCCATCTAAACCATCATCCATGTCACATGTGGATGGAGTTATCGGCTCCGTGAAAACCCAATTTGTTTCCTAGTTGACTGAAACAAGAAATTGATTTGCTTCGGCATCCACTCCTAGTTCGACCCCACTCTCCTCTACCTCCCCCCAAACTCAAATATCTAAGGTGAATGCAGTTCAATCTACCCCTTCACAACAATCCAGAGGTAATAAGAAGACAAAAAATAAACCAAAGAAGAATAATAACAATGAACAACCCAAAACTCAAACTCAAACCCCTGCTACCGAAAAGCAACCACAGCGGAAACCGAAATTCCCATGTCTCATTTGTGATGACGATCACTACACTTGAGATTGTCCACATCGCAATGATCAAGAATAACAAGTGTAACAAGATTCTCAAAGAGGATTTTCTTCTTATCCCAACTCCAAAGATCAACTGATTTACAATTGTTTTCAATCCCATAATAAGATTTCCATCCCCCGATAATCCTTTTCTCAATGTTATAATTCCAATTGAGCTTGTGGTGAATATCAATTCAAAGATATTTGTATGAAGTCACTTCCTCCAATTTGTTGTTGTCATATACAAAGGTATCATAAGGGATCTTATTGGATTTAATAATCATGACCTTAGTCTTATCAGTATTAACAATCATACCCATATTGGAGCAAAATTCCTTGAGCATTCTTAGCTGGTTTTCAAGATCATGGGGAATCCTTGCCATAAGAATGATATCATCAGCATAAAGAAGAAGATTGATGACTATACCAGTGAGAGTAGGGCCGAAACAACCTACTTTTTCCAAGCATTCTTCTAACTTATCAATGTATATGCCAAAAAGGGCAGGGGACAAGGGACAACCTTATTTGACTCTGATATTGCAGTTAATATCTTTTGACCAGCCCTCAATGTTTTTAAGCTTAGCAATAACATTCTCATACATCATTATTGCAAGAGCCCTCAACTCGAGAGACACTTTTATCTCTTCCAACCTAGTCCAAAGGTTTTTCCTAGGAACCATGTCAAAAGCATTTCTAAAGTCAACAAAACAACAAAAAAGATTGTTTTTAGTATTGCGAAACTCCTCTGCAATGATCCTAAAGGTAACAATATGGTCCACAGTTGAATGATATCTCCTAAACCCAGCATGGCCTTTATCTCTTTTACCGTGACTTTCTAGCCAAATGCTAATCTTCTTTTCCAAAATAATTCCATAAAGCTTGGCTAAAATCAGGCTAATCATAATGGTCCTATAATTAGAGGGAATATTTTTATCCCTATTTTTAAAAACAGGAACAATGAGGCTTTGCATCCAGGGTTTAGGGAAGCCCTGCTTGACTGGTAAATTGAAGAGCTTGTGTATGTGAGGGATAAGGATTGGCCCTCCGATTTTAAAAATTTCAGCTTGGTATCCTTCAATGTCCTTATCTTTCCCATTTGCGATCTGCTTAACCCTGAAATCTATGTCATCTAAAGTGTTAACATTAATTTTCATCTTGGGCACAAGAGTATTCAAGGCTGCAAGTTACACAAGAGGCACCCAAGCACAGCATGGAAAAATCTCATTTCAGGCTTCCAAGCAAGTAAGCGGGTGAAATTACATTGTCAACGACCCAGATTCATCTATAGAAGCAGATCGACGGGCAGCGAAAATCAAGGATTAGTGGAGTTGTGTCGGGATTAGAACGATGGATAGCACCTATATTACATGCAAGACAAGTTATCAACCGTCCATCCAAAGGACGCGTGGCGCAAGATCTAGTCGCGTCAGCATTTCGGCATTCAGGAGCTCGAAGGGTGATGGTTTCTCAGCACTATACATCTTGAAACCCTGAACCTCGAAACACCGAAAGCGCCCAGAGTTGGGCCCACGGTCATGGCACTCGATCACAAGAGGCACAGACTTGGGAAAGGGGTGCTGGCGTGCGCCATGTGATGGGATAGGCCACAAGCCTGGGACGTCAAAGGCCATCTCGATCGTTCCTCTGAAGGACACGCGGCACACATCCATGCTTTCGTGGTTTGGTTAATCGAGATTTTGAGGAGGAAGTGCATTGTGAACTTCCGGTGCCAGAAATCTCGAAGGGATCGGGACCATTCATTTGAGGACACGTGGCACAATATATGAGCCACGAGTGGGGGCTCCCTACCTGTCATATCACTTCCATGTTGTTCCCTCCTCAGTTCAGCGCCCTCTCATATCCTGCCACATCCACCCACATGGTCCCTCCTTGACACATCGTCCTCTCGCCTCCCTCCGGGTGTCTCTCCCCCCCGTCATCTCCACCTCAGCACCTTCCACCATTCACATGTACCCCTACACTCTATGTCGCCTCCACTTGTGTCCTTTTTAGACCACGTGGCATCCCTCAGCTGATGTCACAGTTCCCACCACCGCCTCCGCAGTGTTCACACCTTCACCCCCTCGTCGCACCCTCGTCCACATCCACCACAGGGGTTCCTGCGTAGCAGTCCAACCGTTCAGCTAATCCAGGTGGCACCAGGAGGAGACCTCTATGTCCCAGGAGGTAGAGTTGACTAAGACTGTTCCTGATCCCTAGATGGCAGTTATTGCAGTTGTTGGAGGTGGTTAAACATCATCTCCGCTATAAATGGAAAGTCCGGCAAAGGACTAAAAGCATGTCGATTCACCTGCATGACAGTTAGGGGTCTGATTGCGTCTGCCAAAAGTGCATGATCATCTGGAGTCTGCATGTGTAGACTGTCAGAAGCCATGTAAATATAATGCTTTTATTTTTGTTTCTTGTGTTTGTTGCTGGGTTTTTGTGGGAGTATATGAAGGTGTTTTCGCCATTTTTTTGTAGGGGGTCGATGGTAGAGCAATGCTCCTGATGGTAAAGTTTTAATAGACACTCTAGTTCTCCGGTTATGCATCTGTATGTAAGATTTCTTGTTTAATGACAGACATTTTTCTTATCCCATCTAGTTTTCATCTCATACTGAGGGAGTTCATGATTGACTGATTCACATGAATTATTGCAATTGTGTTACGATAAAGGATTTATTGTTGCATTGTTGTATTCTCTGGTTTTCTGCGTTTGAATGTAAGAAGATCTTGTGTTTAGATGTTTTCTCCTACAGTCTGTTAGAAACCTGATGTTTTCAACAGATCTTTGCATTTCTCTTATACAAGTCTTCCCCCTATTCACCCTTACTACAACTCACTGTCTGAAGTTTATCTAAGACCTCACTTGCCCATGCATGCCTGGCTTAGTTTCGGAGTTATAACAATATTGTTTTGAGTTAACTTCCATTCGATCACCCCATTTTTATAAAAAAATCGTGACATAAACTGATGGGCGTTGGGATCTGCTCCTGTTGCAATCCAAGAGTGACTTCTGATGCCAACATTTCTGGCGTCGTTGTCGAGGACGAAGTTGAAAATTTTCCCCGAGATTGAATGACATTGAGCCTCTGATTCTGAAGGTGCATCAGGTATCAAAGCCTTTGAACATTGCTACTATGCACCTGGTGACTCCATTGTGACGAATCCACTATGGTGAACCTTCCGTGTTAATTGTGGCTTTCAGAGGCAGACGCACGTGGTCCCATCCACAGCTGCCTCTAGCTACACCTAAAACTGATCCGGAGGTGGTTCTCAGAAAAGGAAAGGCCTCTGAAGGAGAAGATTTCGCCGCCAAACTAGGTAATCCGCCATCTCCTTCTGTAGGAACTCCATTTTCTCCTCCTCAATTTCTTAGTAGACCTTTTTCTGAAGTTTCCCATTTCCTAAATTTCAGGAGAGTTCCTGTTGAGTTTTCTCCCCCTGGTCTGGGATTGGAGGGAGAAATCTTTGTCACTCCCATCTCCCCTAAAGCTGTCCCTTGGCGTGGACCTAGGACCACAGAAGATTTCCCCACTCCTATATTTACCACTCCTCCTCTTGTTACTGTTGCCACTTCTGCACAAAGAGAAGCATCTGCTGGCTTAAGCCCATTAGCCTTCTCCCTAAATCCCCTATTGTTTTCCATTCCACTTAGAATCTCATCCCCAGTATTCCCTTTTTGATCTTCTTCTCCCCCGAGTTCTCCTCCACATAATATCACTATGGTAGGAGAAAATCCCCCTATGACCAGAATGGAGGCTATTATAGCCACTAGGTATGCTCCCCTTGTGTTACCTCAGCCACTCAATGCCCTCCCGTCAGATGGTTACCTCAAGCAACTGCCCAAGTTTATAGGCGAGGGGGACATAACTGCAGAAGAACACCTAGAATCCTTTTACAGTTTTACAGATGATAATGTTATCATGCATACAGACGTATGGATGAGGATTTTTGTCCATAGTCTTCAAGGCAAGGCTAGAAAATGGTTTAAGGCCCTACCTCCTGGATCTAGTAATGGGATCGAAGCTTTGGATAATTCCTTTTTGAGACAATGGGGAGATAAAAAAGACTTCATGTATTACATGACAGAGTTTGGGTCTTTGAAGAGAAAAGAAGAAGAGACTGTCTTTGACTTCTCCAAGAGATTCAATAAAATGTACAATAAAATCCTCGCTGAGATAAAACCCTCTGAAGCCTCTACAAATATCACTTATGCTAGCGCCTTTGATCCCGATTTCTGCCCCCTGTTGAGGGAAAGAAGAGCCACTACTCTGGCCCACATGCAGGATGCAGCTGTGGAGGTAGACTCTAACATATTGGCTATTGATTGACTTAGGAACATTGCTGATAGAAACATATCCAGGAAGAGGCCTGAAGCCTCCCCATCCGGTTCCTCTCCCCTACCCCTTCAGATAGATGAGACAACTAGAGTGCTAAAATCACTTTCTGCTAGGATGGAAAGGTGGGAATTAGAAGGGAAGCCCATGTACAGAAATCCTCAAAATAAAGATAGAAGGAGCTTCAGGAAGCCTAATAACAATGTGCCACAGGCTTTCCCAAGGGAACAAAAGAGTAGAGATAGAGATGATCAGAGGATTCAAACCCCTCTCCAGAACAACCTAGTTTCTCATGAGGAAGGGGAGGAGGTGGATGAACTCGACACTGAGATCCACTGCATTGAGGACACTTCCTCGTTTCCTCATTTGACTCAATCTGCATATGAAGAATCCCTTATCAACACTCAAATCAATGAGTTGAGTAGAGGGGAAAAAGCCACCAACACTTCTAATAGATATAATCTCAGGTCAAAAAAGAAAGAAGGGAATTTTGATAGCTAGGATCAACCCCTCATAGCGGAAAGGCCTACTAAAGCTGCAACAACCACTACTAAAGAAAAGAAAACTCAGAATACTTTGCCAGCAGCCAAGGAACCTGTCTCTGAGGTAAGGGAAGCTCCTAAGCCTATTCCCCCCTTTAATTTTGAGCATGAGATTCAGAAGATTAGAATCCCTGTACCCCTATCCAAACTAGCTAAAAATGAAGATTTCAAAAGGTCCCTCTCCAAGATGCTACAATCTGAGCCCCCCCAGCCTTCCAAGGACTCAATAAATCTTCAAGATGAAAAGCCAACAGTTTTCCTAGGGCCCATGGTAGAAGATAGAGATGATTCATCCCCTCCTTTCTACACATCCCTGAACATACATGATAAAGTGTTGCATGACTGCCTCATGGATTCAGGGGCTTCCCATAACCTTATGCCCAAAATAGTAATGGAAGAATTGGGACTAGAGGTGACAAAGAATTATCATGATTTGTACTCTTTCGATTCAAGGAGAGTGTAGTGTCTGAGAGTCATCAAAGACCTGGTGGTTTCTTTGTTTCAGCTGCCCATGAAGAGTGTGGTCATGGATATTGTGGTAGCTGATTTCCCCCCCAAATTCGGCATGTTGTTGTCAAGATCTTGGATTAAAAAGCTTGGAGGAACATTGCAGACAGATCTCACGTATGCCACCATTCCAGTCTTTGGAGGGGAAAAAAGGAGGTTATATAGGGAAGCTCAGCTGGCCTACATTGTTAGTGATGAAGCAAACCCTACCAATCATCCTATCTTCGCACTTGACACTGATTTGGGGTCTAGTTTATTGCAACTCACTGGTGCTCCTGAAGACCCTGTCCAAGTCAGAAAACAACCCAATCTTAATTATCAGATTCCCCCTCCAACCATGTCTATTTGAAAGATGTTCTTCGACGAATCTTCTTCTAGCGAAGGCGCTGGTGCTGGAGTGGTTTTCATATCACCTTGTCAAGAGACCATATCCCTGTCATACAAGTTGGAATTTGAAACTACCAACAATGTGGCAGAATATGAAGCTCTTGTTCTGGGTATGAGGGCTACAAAAGAAATGGGAATTAAAGAGATAGCAGTATTTGGAGATGCTGAGTTGATTATCCAGCAAGTCAGACATGCTTATCATGCTAATCATCCTCGGCTCAGAAATTATAGAAATGAGGTATGGGACCTGATTGATAATTTCTTCTTGGATTTTAACATTTCTTTCATTCTGAGGGGGGGAAATACTTCAACTGATTCTTTAGCTGTCTCAGCTAGTTTTCTCAAAGTTCCTATGCCGCCTATGGTCAAATATGGTGTTGAAATAAAATATAGGCCCTCTATATTGGACAATGTCAAGCATTGGAAGGTATTCGAAGATGATCTAGAAATCAAAAAATTTCTCCAATCTATTGATGAATTTTTTGCATTGCACATTGATTAGGATCCTGACCTGGAAGGTGACCCTCACCCTGAGGTGTTTTTAAATGAAATTGCTAATCACCAGATTATTTAGTTGCCTAACAATCACATTCTGAGGGGACTAGTCCCTTTAGAAAGATTGCTCAATGGGAATGATGTGGCAGTAAAGGGTAACGTTTCAAATGAAGATGCTGACACAACTGAGTGTAATATTGGCATGCAGGAGGAGCCTAAGTTTGTCAAATTATCAAGCAGCCTGACCAATGAATAGAGGGTGGAATATACTGAGTTATTAAAGGAATCCGTTGATGTGTTTGCATGGGCCTATGAAGACCTCAAGACTTATGACACATCTGTCATTGAGCACAAGATCCCACTGAAAGAAGTTGCAAAGCCATTCAGGCATAAGCTAAGACAGATAAATCCCATGTTGTTTCCGATCATGGAGAAAGAAGTGAAGAAATTGTTAGATGCCCAAATCATTGTCCCTTTGAGATATTCCAAATGGGTGGCCAATTTGGTCCCGATGAGAAAAAAAATTGGAGAAATCAGGCTCTGTGTTGATTTCAGGAACTTGAATAGGAGCTCAAATAAAGACAACTACCCCTTGCCCAACATGGAGCAAATACTGCAGAGGGTAACTAGTGCATCTAGGATATCCATGATTGATGGTTTTCCTGGCTATAATTAGATATCAGTCATGCCTGAGGACAGAGAAAAAACAACCTTCACCACTCCTTGGGGCACATTCATGTATGCCAAAATGCCTTTTGGATTGATGAATGCAGGAGCAACATTTCAGCGAGCCATGGACAAAGCCTTCATTGGGGAGAAAGATAAGTTTGTGGTGATCTATTTGGATGACATAACAGTCTTCTCCGGGTCTGACAAAGAGCACTGATGTCATTTAAGAAAAATTTTTTTGAAATGTCGGAGGTTTGGCCTATCGTTAAACCCCAAGAAATCTTTGTTTGCTATGAAGGAGGGGAAGCTGCTAGGCCATATAGTATCAGCAAAGGGAGTAAGAATTGATCCCAACAGGGTAGAGGCAATTCAGACCCTGTCACTTCCCAGATCTAAGAAGGAAGTTCAGGCCTTTTTGGGGAAGATTAATTTTCTGAGGAGATTCGTCTCAAATTTTGTTAAGCTGGTGAAACACATCACAACCATGCTCAGGAAGGGAAATGAAGTGAAATGGACCACTGAACCTAGGGAAACTTTTATCCAAATAAAAAGGGCATTGACTAAGGCACCTGTGTTGATCAGTCCTGACTATTCCAAAGACTTCTTAGTTTTTTCTTTCGCTTCTTTTGATATAGTAGCAGCGGTCTTATTGTATAAAAATGAGGAAGGGTGAGAGAAACTTATTACCTTCTTCAGTAAAGCGTTAAGGGATGCAGAAATCAGGTATGAAATCATTGAGAAATGGGCCTATGCCTTAGTGAAATCTCTCAAAGATTTCAGAGTCTGCGTCTTGCACTCAAAAGTGACTGCATACGTTCCTTTAGCCTCTGTGAAGGACATCCTTGTACAACCCGACATAGACGGGAGGAGGAGTAAGTGGATAGCCAAAATCATGGAGTTTGACTTGGAAATAAGACCTACCAAATTGATCAGAGGTCAAGGCTTAGCCAAGCTATTGGCTGAAGCAAATTGCAAAGCCTTGAGGGTAGATTTCATCAATGCATGTTCAAAAAATTAGCAGAGTCAACTGTCTGCTATAGACCCTCAAACAAAACCCCTGTTGGCTCGATGCCCTTGGTATAATGATGTCATATATTTTCTGCAGGAGTTGCAACCTCCAGATGGCCTGCAAAGAAACAAGGCAAGATCTTTGAAGCTCAAAGCAGTCGGATACTTCCTTGTCGATCAAATTTTATATTGGAAAGACCCCCTGGGGGTGCTTTTAAAATGCATGAATCCACAAGAGGCCGACAGGATCATGGTTGAATTTCACAGTGGCCTATGCAGAGGGCACCATTTCTGGAAGACCACAGCCTACAAAATCGTCAGGGCTAGGTACTACTGGCCCACTGTATTCACTAATGTCTGCAGAAGGGCCAGAGCCTGCATCCCATGCCAAAGATTTTCAGGAAAGTAACAGCTCAAATCTCTTCCTTTAAAGCCTGTAGTTGTTCCGGGACCTTTCCAGCAATGGGGCCTAGATTTTATTGGAGAAATCTACCCTGCTTCCAATGGGCAGCATATATGTATCCTGACTGCCAAAAATTTCTTTACTAAGTGGATCGAAGCTATCCCCACCAGGAGTTCTTCCCACAAGGTAATTATTGGATTCCTAGAAGACCTTATCACAAGATTCGACTACCCAAGAAAGATTGTTACTAATAACATAGCCTAATTCAAGGATGAGCCATTAGCCAAGTTCTGTGAGCAATTCGGGATCAAACTAATTCACTCCACCCCATACTATCCCCAGGGAAATGGTTTAGCAGACTCCTCCAACAAAATCCTGATAAAGATCATCAAAAGACTATTGGAGGACAACAAAAAGGCCTGGGATTCAAAGTTGAAATTCACTCTATGGGCCGATCGAGTGACCACAAAGAGATCTATAGGCATCTCCCCTTTCCAATTAGTTTATGGAGCAGAAGTTGTTTGCCCTTCTCAGCTAGCCATTCATGTAGCAAAGTTCTTCCGGGATCATCAAGAAGAGCCTGATGACATGATCATAAGATTCATCAACTGGTAGAAGTCCAGCAGGCCAAAGAGTAGGTAATGGACAGAATTCAGGACCATCAGTAGAAGGTCAAACTGACTTTTGACAGGAAATTCAAGAAGAAAGAGTTTGAGATCAAGGATTTGGTGCTTAAGTGGGATGCACCCACGCAAGAGAAGGGAAAACACAGCAAGTTTGACACCCTATGGATCAGGCCTTTCAAAATATCTAAGGTTTTCTCAAACAACACATACAAGTTGCAGGATTTGGAGGGTGAAGAGGTTTTCAACAGCCCAGTAAATGGGCATTTTCTAAAGAAATGTTTTGTTTGAGCCTTAGACGACTCCTTTGTTTGTAAATATTGTCCTTTTGGTTCTTTGTTTGTTTTTATTTTTTGGGTTAGTAAATGACCCCATAGCCCAAAAACAAGGCACTGGAACTGCAGATGAGTCCTTAGAGAATCATAGGGACGACTCTATCCCCCTTGGAGCCTAATGTTAACATTAATTTTCATCTTGGGCACAAGAGTACTCAGGGCTGCAAGTTACATGAGAGGCGCCCAAGCAGAGCACAGAAAAATCTCATTTCAGGCTTCCAAGCAAGTAAGCGGGTGAAATTACATTGTCAACGGCCTAGATTCATCTATAGAAGAAGATCGACGGGTGGCAGAAATGAACGGTTAGTAGAGTTGCGTCGGGATTAGCGGAATGGATCGCACCTATATTACATGCAAGACAAGCTATCAGCCATCCATCCAAAAGATGTGTGGCGCAAGATCTAGTCACGTCGGCATTCAGGAGTTTGAAGGGTGATGGTTTCTCGGCACTATACATCTTGAAACCTTGAAATGAAGAAAGCACCCAGAGTTGAGCCTACAGTCATGGCACTTGATCACAAGAGGCACAGACTTGAGAAAGGGGTGCTGGCGCGCGCCATGTGATGGGATAGGCCCCAAGTTGCCAACGTCAAAGGCCATCTTGATCGTTCCTCTGAAGGACACACGACACACATCCATGCTTTCGTGGTTTGGTTAATTGGGATTTTGAGGATGAAGTGCATCGCGAACTCTAGGTGCCAGAAATATCGAAGGGATCATGACCATTCATCTGAGGACACGTGGCGCAATATCTGAGACACGAGTGGGCCCCCCTGCCTGTCATATCGCTTCCACATCGTTCCCTCCTCAGTTCAGCGCCCTTTCGTATCCTGCCACATCCACCCACATGGTCCCTCCTTGACGTAACATCCTCTCGCCTCCCTCCATGTGTCTCTCCCTCCAGTCATCTCCACCTCAACACCTTCCACCATTCACACGTACCCCTGCGCTCCACGTCGCCTCCACCTGTGTCCTTTTCAGACCGCGTGGAATCCCTTAGTCGATGTCACAGTTCCCGCCACCACCTCCGTAGTGTTCACACCTTCACCCCCTCATCACACCCTCGTCCACATCCGCCACAGGGGTTCTCGTGTAGCAGTCCAACCATTCAGTTGATCCAGGTGGCACCAGGAGGATACCTCCACGTCCCAGGAGGTAGAGTTGACTAAGACTATTCCTAATCCCTAGATAGCAGTTATTGCAGTTGATGGAGGTGGTTAAACATCATCTCCACTATAAATGGAAAGTCCGACAGAGGATTAAAAGCATGTTGATTCACCTGTAGGACAGTCAGGGGTACGATTGCATCTGCCAGAAGCGCACGATCGTCCAGAGTCTGCATGCGCAGACTGTCAGAAGCCATGTAAATACAATGATTTTATTGTTGTTTCTTGTGTTCACTACTGGGTTTTTGTGAGATTATATGAAGGCGTTTTCGCCATTTTTTGTAGGGGATCGATGGTAGAGAAAAGCTCCCAATGGTAAAGTTTTAATAGACACTCTAGTTCTCTAGTTATGCATCTGTATGTAAGATTTCTTGTTTAATGACAGACAGTTTTCTTACCCCATCTAGTTTTCATCTCATACTGAGGGAGTTCATGATTGACCGATTCACATGAATTATTGAAATTATGTTACGATAAAGGATTTATTGTTGCATTGTTGTATTCTCCGATTTTTTGCATTTGAATGTAAGAAGATCTTGTGTTTAGATGTTTTCTCCTACAGTCTGTTAGAAACCTGATGTTTAAGACAGATCTTTGCATTTATCTTATACAAGTCTTCCTCTTATTCACCCTTACTACAACTCACTATCTGAAGTTTATCTAAGACCTCACTTGCCCATGCATGCCTGGCCTAGTTTCGGAGTTAGAACAATATTGTTTTGAGTTAACTTTCATTCGATCACCCCCTTTTTATAAACAAATCGTGACATAAACTAATGGGTGTTGGGCTCTGTTCCTGTTGCAATCCAAGAGTTACTTCTGACGCCAACATAAAGAAAAAACTTCTTCCTTTGTAGGGACAATACGAATGGTGTCCATGGAATTAGGGAAATTGTAAAGACTTTTAAGGTAGGAATTCCAGTCCATTAAGGGAATCCTATTATTTTCTTAAGTATTTTGTTTTAGAATTTGGCTCCATAACTTCTTAGGATCCAACTTGTATAGTTGTGAAAGTTTCTCTTGCCTTTTATTGATATAGTATGTTTTTTTCCTATTAATTAGGGCTTTGTATGTATTCATGTTATCGAGTTTTAAGGGCTCATTAGAAGCATCCCTAATGGCTTTCCTAGAAAATTTACATTCTTTATCATACCAAGGGTTGGTTGTTCTATTATTCTTTTTATGGGACACATCGAAAGAGAACTTGTTAGTAGAAGTGGAAAGGGTAGTTGTAAAATTATGATAGAGTTCTTCAATGTTGTCCTTATAAGTTAGGAGGTTTAATTTACTATTTAAATCCTTTAAGAAAATGTCAACTTTATTTTTATCAAAGTGAAAATTCCTTTGATTATCAGACTTCTCTTCAATGGTGCTCCTATGCATGGAAAATTTTAGAGTTAGGGTTAAAGGTTTATGATCAGAGTCAGGCTCATGGTCATTTAAAAGGTCAAAAGTTATTACTTGGTTGGAAACGGGGATATCAGATATCACATAATCTACAACACTGCTACCTATCCCATGAATACAGGTCATTTGGTTGGATTTTGGCCACTTCATTACTCCATTGCAAATTATTAGGTCTTGAGAGTTGCAGAGCTTGACCAACTCAGTACCAAACAAATTCTCAATTAGGTCTTCAGAGCTTCTTTTGTAGCTATTAGATAAAACAAGGTCCTCATCTAGCCATAAAGGATTATGGTTGGAGTCATCACTTGAAAGAGTAGCTTGT
>JASDQU010752060.1:25514-37670 GCA_032191745.1 Picea mariana
ACTATGCTATAGAAGTTAGGTTAGAAACAATAGCGAAACAGTTTGAAATCTATGCTAAAGAAGTTAGGTTCAAAACAATGGTGAAATATATCCATTGAATATCCATGTGGATTATGTTCATCGTCGAGTGAATGTGGTTTCCCTACGAAAGGGCATTTATTCTGAGCTTCTCAATATATTTTCTTGCAAGGGCATTGAGTTGCATTTGAAGGGCGTAGAGGCGGGTGGAATTTCCGGTTTGGGCAGTGTCTCAGATTTTGTTGTTTGGGAACTGGATGGAAGATATTTGTCAAAACCATCTTCATAAGCTGTTAAAAGGGGTTGCTCCAATCTTGTACTTGCTAAATTGTTTTCTCTTCCGGCTGAGCATTGTATAAAAGATCACTGTTTACTGAAGAGCCTGCTGAAAGAGCTGATTGCATCTCACTAGAAGCTTTAGTATGTGGAGTTAATTTGGTGGCAGCAGCATACTTTTTGGTAAGTAAAGAAACATTTTCTTCATAACATCTTGTTTGTATTATAATTAGTCCATGCCCATTCTAAATATTATTACTTAGATACTCGTTACTGAACTAGTTAAAACAGAAGTTTTGCATGCAGTGAATAAGTAAAAAATTATTATTATTTTATATAAAAGAGAGCTTATCACAGAAAATGGAAATTATTAATATTTACCATTAGTTTCCAAAAATATTCAAAATAAAATAATATGATTAATAGAAGTTAATCTGCATAAGTTCAACATAATATTTTCCAGAGTTATCCTTGCATGGAATCTGACATAGGTTTCAATTAATAGAATGAGTTTGGTATTGCTTTAATGGATAAATTTCACAGTTGCTTATAAATCTAAACTAGAGGAAATCGAATATTCATTGTTTTCTTAATTCCACATCAATTTTATAATTTCACTTAATCATTAGTTTGAACATCAATTTTATAATTTCACTTGTAATCATTAATTTAAAGTTTTGCATGCAAATACCAGTGTTTATAAAATTATCCATAAATCAGTGTTCGACTTTACCTGTATTACTGGTAAAATACCTTATTTTAGGGTGAGGATCTTATTTTGGTTTCCAATTTATAGATAAACATATATTTGGTTTTTAGAAAAAATATAATTCCTTTTTGAGATGTTTGTTATTTTAGTTATTTTATATGAATGTTAATTTTAAGGTTACATTATCTTTAAAGAATTTTAGAGAAAATTTGAGAAAATACAAAAGCATTTTATAATTTATATAAGTAAAATTCAAAGCAATAAATATCTAATATATAATGATAATATCCAATGCTCATGAGTTAGTCTTTTACCCATTGAAAATATGGCTATGATTAAGTGTTTAATGTACAAGCACAAGATAACTAACATTGATTCAAATTCCAATCAAAGTCACTTGTTACTTAAGAGAGAGTAGTATAAAAATGTTATTTTTTGGCTAAACCAATGGAAAATGAAATAGGTCACTCCCTAGAATATTGATACCATAAAAAATCTATCACATGTAAATTTAATGAGAAATTGTGGTGCAATGAAGAAATATAGAATACTAAAAAAAGGGATTATTAACTCCAAGTCAAAAATAGCTTTCTATAGCTAGCTTAAAAAAAGAAAATCAACATTATTAAAATAACAATGAACTCCCAAGTTTCATATGAAACTAGGCTTTGGACAAATCTTAAAACTTATTGATATCAAAGAATTTGTTGTTTTTATGACAATAAGAGGGTGGAAGATGAAAAACCCTTCTCTCCTACATATGCTTGCAGCCTATATTAAATCTCATTTTCAAAATATTTATAAAATTAGTGGTCTTCATAACTTGTTAACTCATCAAAACAATAGATATTTGAGAAAGCTTGTATTCTATCTTTTTGAGGATATAAATAAAACATTTAAAAAATCAATAAATCCTTTTTATTTTAAGATTGTTAAAGAAAAATTAATATCAATAAACATTAATCATATTTTTTAAACAATAATCATATTAATCATATTTTTTTTAAATGAATGGTCTAGATTCATACCATCTCAATAATTATTCTTTAACCATAAATGTTATATTAAATTTAATTTGAAAAACATACTTCATCATATACTTAATATCTTAGTTTTGTGAATACAGTGACGGATTAGAATTCATAACACCCTATGTTTAGAATGCTATCTACATTTTCTAGGGATGTGTTATAACTATTCACAACTATAACATAAACACAAGTCATGGAAAAGGTGATCATGGTAAATTCTTGGAATTCATAACACCCTTTGTTTAGAATGCTATCTACATTTTCTTGGGATGTGTTATAACTATTCACGACCATAACATAAACACAAGTGATGGAAAAGGTGATCAGGGTAAGCTCATATGATAGAGATAAGGATATACTTATACAAAAGATTATGATATACTTATACAAAAGATTGTGGATATATGAATTGGAGTTGAGCATATACATGAATGGAAGTACTTTTGAATTGATACTAGGAAAAGGAACAAAGGGAAACATATTTGATGAAGTTTAGTACGAGGAAAATGAATAAAGTGAAACATATTTGAGGAAGTTGTGGGAATACATTTTATTCATTAAATATATTTTATATTAATATTTAAAAAGAGAAATTAAAATATATATTTAATTTTTCCTAGAGCTTAGGAACTCTTTAACCTTTTATCTAAATATTTTTCTATAATGTTTTAGATTTATAATTAAAAATAAATTTAAGCCCTATCAACATTTTCTATGTTTTTCAACATTTAAAATGAGAGAAAAACAAATCATTGTTAAATTTGTTAATTTCACAAAAAGGAGATCTAGTTCATTAGCTAGCGCAAAAGAGGGATACATAATTAGTTAATCATAAAACACACCATAAGAACTCAAGGAGAACCCCTTCTTCCTTTAAATCTTGGGTTGGCAATGCTCCTTCCTCCAGAGAATAAGCTTCTTTTAATAATTTATTAACTTTTTCATTGAATTATATAAAGGAAATATAAGAAAACTTATGTTCTACTTCCATTATATGTTTCATCGTTTCTTATTAACCTAATTATTAGTAATTTTTGAATCCCCATTAACTTGAATACTTCTCTATCATTTATCACAAAGCGATTTTCAAAAGTAACCATAAAAGATAGATCTTTATGCTATAGTTGGTTTCTTGGCTTGTTACATATTTAAAGGTAATAAAAATATTCTCACTTTGGAAAACAATACCTCATACTCCACACATTCTCGGAGTTCCTAGGAAAGCTCCATCAAATAAGTCATAAGTCATATCTTTAAAAAAAATTGGATCCTTCAAAACTCTCTGTCGTTTAGAGTTTGCAAGTTTCCAAGAGCCTTCATATGAATATTTGAATTGTAAAATTGTCCTTGAATCATAAGAATATCCTTTCCTTAAAAGTCATCGTTTCTTGCTAAATACAATCCCAAAACCACAGAACAAGTAAACGATTCATGTTATACATTGATATATCTCTATACCATCTTTAAAAGCAAACCTCAAGAGAACCTTCTTTCTATCATCCCTTTATTATCGACATTTTAATGCTTTTGTTTTTGGGAGTACATGCTACGATAATGTAATGATTATCATCCTTAAAGTATCGCTACCACCAGGTTCCCATCGAATTAACTGATGTATGGAAGATAACTTTCAAATCTAAAGAAGGTCTCTTTGAATGGTTGGTCGTGCCCTTTGGCTTAACAAATGCACCAACCACTTTCATGAGGTTGATGGATGATGTATTGTAGGAGATGAAATTCCTCTCAACAACATCCCCCAACTCTTAGGGAAGACAAGCTGGTTTCAGAACCACTGGAAACCGCTAATTGGATACGTCCCTAAGATACACATCTTGTCCAGAAGCTGGATCTATTTTTCTTTCCTTTCAAATGATGATTGCAAAGAAATCCGCAGGTAGAGTTGGTCCTTGGGCCCATCTGGTTTGTCCCTAAAACCCTGGATAGTGGACTTTAACTCCCTTAAGGAATCTACAATGGTAATGAAAGTATAGGCAATTTTTCCTGGATTTCCTCTCTCCTTTTGGTCTAGGGAAGCGCTAGAAGCCATCAGTAACAAATTGGGCTCTTTTGTAAAAATGGAACTATTTATGTCACATTTACAGAAGTCCTATTTACGGAAGCCAATTTTCATAAATGCACATTTAGGGATGACAGGTTCCCTATATGCGCATTTACAGAAGTCGACTACTTCTGTAAACACAGATCTAAGGAAGCTAAAGACATTCGTATATGCACATATACGAAAGCCAACTTCTGTAAATGTGCATATATGGAAGCCAACTTTCGTAAATGTGCGTATACGAAAGCCGACTTTTTCAAATGTGCATATATGGAAGCCACTTCCGTAAATGCGCATTTACGGAAGTCGAGGGATATGGGTAGAGTGAGAGGGAGAAAGAGAGGAAGAGAGGTTGGGGGAAGAGAGAAGTAGGGATATAGAGGGAGGAGGGAGAGAGGGGGTTAGAAATAGACAGGGAGGTAGGGGGATATAGATAAATGGATGTAGGGATGGAGGAAAGGGGAGAGATCGAGAGAAGGAGGGAGGGACGGAGAGGAGAAAGAGTGAGAGGGTGGTTGAGAGAGAGAGAGAGAGGAGGGAGGGGGGAGAGAGAGGTTCTGTAAAATCCTCCATTATAAAAAAAGAAGGGAATTTTTTCGAAGAGGTTCTGTAAAATCCTCCACTACAATTTGTTCTCCTTGTAGTCTTGACCATGGTCAAGGCCTTGAGACTCATGTTTTGTTTGAAAAATCAATCAATGATGCCCATATCACACCAAGAGGCCAATGATCTATGTGTAGGTATATGCATATGTGTCGATATATGCATACTTCTGCATTAGTATAAAGGATTAGTATATAGGATTAATATATATACCGATATATATACTCAATATATATACCGGTATATATATTGAGTATATATACTGACACATATACCTAGTATATATACCGGCATATATATTATGTATATGTGTCAGGATATATACGTATTATATATATTGGTATATATACTTAATATATATATCGGTATATATACTAGGTATATATGTCGATATATATACTAAGTATATATACTAGGTATATGTGTCGGTATATATACTCAGTATATATACCGGTATATATGCCTACTATATATATCGGTATATATACTAATACCTAGTACATATAGCTCCTAACATATACTATATTAAGTATATATATACCGACATATATACCTAATATATATACAAAGTATATATACTGATATATATACTAAAAATATATACCGACATATATACCTAGTATATATACTGAGTATATATGTGAGGATATATATATATATATATATATATATATACTTGTATATATATCGGTATATATATTAAGTATATATACTAATTATATATATCAGTATATATATACTAAGTATATATATAGGTATATATACTAAGTATATACACTGCTATATATACTTGTATATATACCGACATATATTCCTAGTATATATATCGGTATATATACTAAGAATATGTATCGACATATATACTAAGTGGTTCCTGGTAGTTCCTGATGTGACATGTTCGACAAACGCCGAACCGCCACTAAGCAAGCCATGTAGCCACGTTCCCAAGAACGCGTGTGCGTTCCCAAGAATGCGTGTGCATTCTCAAGAACGTGCACATGTTCTTGAGAAACATGTGTACAAGAACATTTGCATGCTCCTAAAACAAATTGAAATAAAAATAACATGTGCACGCTTTAGGAACATGCACGTGTTCCTAAATCACGCACACATTATTATTAACAAGAACTCGGGCACATTCCTATTAACATGAAATATTCTCTACCCCCCCTCCCCTGCCCCTCTCTCTTTGTCTCTGTTTCTCTCTCTCTCTCTCTCCCCCCTCTCTGTACCTCCATATATCTTCCTCTCTCTCTCTCCAACCACTCTCTTCCTCTCTCTCATTCATTGTCTCCACCCTCTCTCTCTGCCCCCTCTTTCCCTCACTTCTTGTAACCTTCTTCCCCTCTCTCTCTACTTCACTCTCCACAACATCAAAGAAATCAAATGAATGGATTTTAGGATTGAGCCAAAGTAGCTCTACATCTAACTCCTTTGTAAATATCACTCGAAAATCATTATGATAATAAAAGTTTTCCTAGAAGAACTGAGCTCGATATAATTATACCAAATTCCCACAGATCATTCGCTCCCTTCACTCAGAGGGGAGGGTCGGATGTACTATTTGTAGCATTGGAGGCAACGAACAGAAAAATAATCTCATGCAACACCAATTGACACATCAATTTTATATCAGTTGGTGTTGCATGAGATTATTTTCCTATTCGTTGCCTCCAATGCTACAAATAGTACATCCAACCCAGGTTCGAGTCCCTCCCCTGTGAGTGAACGGAGAGAAGGATCTATGGAAATTTGGTATAATTATATCGAGCTCATTTTGGTAGTTCTTTTAGCCAAATTTTTATTATCATAATGATTTTCGAGTGTGTAACGTTCCCGACCATCAACCCCATGGTCAGGCCAACATTACTACGTGGAAAAACACGACTGTAACATATTAAGCATTATTATGAAATACAATTACTTAATTACAGTTAAACACAACATAAGAACATTAATACCATTGGCATACATAATCCACGGCATTAACAATAATTCACGAATACAGCGGAATACATGTAAACATTGCTAGAATCACAGACATGCATATTTAATTGAAATTATACGCATATATATATACTTATCTTTTATACTGGATGTAATTCACCAACTACGTGTAGACCTCCCATGAACCTCCCAGCCTTAGACCGCGCTGCTCATCACTCTCAACAGTAGGTCACCCCCGAGTTGGGACTAAGCTCCACTGGGTAGGGATTCCTAGGCTAGGCAGGGAATACAGGAAGACACACAGTCACAGAAGAAGGATTCTCTCCCAGGAGCCACTTATGCCCACTACCCACAGACTCTCATTCCCCACATGTCTGTCCCACCCCAGGAGTATACACCTTCACTGTCACCAAGACAGTCCATTGGCTGCTAACCTCCCTTCCCTTGGGCTTTAGCAATAGACCGGACCAGAAGTCTCCGAGCTCTGTGGCAGCTACAGGACTCCTTCCAGGAGTTCTCACTTCCTCCGCGCACTCTCTCACCTGGAGAGAGTCGCTCACATACTGGGTAACCTGCCTCTTCAACAACAATCACCTCCCTCACACTGGCTAGCAAGCCACACACAATCCAGCACTGCGTGGCCACAACAGTCAATTGGGAAAATGGGTATGGACACCCGAAACAGAAATGATCAACGCTAAAGCATAGCGTGACTCTGCGATTGTAGGATGCGTTAATATTTCTGGCAAGCAACACAGGATGCACAGCTCAACAATTACCGAACATTTGGTTCTCCCAACTAGAAATAAGGAATAGACTCACCTCTCTGGTTTCAGAGATGCGTAAGGTGTATAGAGGTTCAATCATAGAGGTCAAACACGTACAGATGGAGGATGGAGGAATTGGAAGGTCGAACCCCAGATTCAGCTGATGGTTGGAGGAATGCCCACCCAACTCCTACGCAATAGTCAACGGAATGGAAAGAGAACCCCCAACACGGTTTATTTCTTGGGTTAAATCGCATGCGCCTGGGTCAACACATGTTTCCCATGAAGCTGCATGCGTCCCTCCCCAGGAACTTAGGAAAAAACATAGATTTCACATGGCTTTTGGGATAATATTAAAATATTATTCCCAAGGACTTAAGCCCCTAGGCTCCACACTTAGCCCCTCTTTCCAACCTTCCAGCCCCCAATCCCTTACCCAGGTTTTGTGGAATCTTAGTCCCCCATCACTCATTCATCGTGGTCGGTCCACACGCAGAGATGTTTTGCATTAATACTGTGCATAATTACATGTACAAAAATCAGGCTCCTAGCCTTCAACACTTAGGCTCCCTGGCCTAATAACACATAAGCCCACTAGCTTATATAACTTGGCTCACCAGCCTTATAAACTTGAATTACAGTTCATAAACAAGATTTATACTTCATAGACATTATTTACAATAGGGCTTAGCCTTGGGGACATTACAATCCCCTCCCCTTATTTTTGCACTATCCTCAGTGCAACTTTACACTACATCCGCAAGCTTTTCAAAATTATCAAAAAGATGAGGGTACTCTGCCCGCATAACATCTTCATGCTCCCATGTCACATCCTCAGGACTATACCAGGTCCACTGGACCTTTACAAGCCCTATGGCTCGATTCCGGAGTTGTTTGTTTTTCCTGTCCAATATGCGCACAGGATGCACTTGCAGGACACCTTCTTGCTCCACCTGGATCACATTCCAATCAATTACATGATTAGCATCAGGCATATACTTTTTAAGAAATGAAACATGAAACACATTATGTACAGTCATGGATGCAAGTAATGAAAGCATATATGCAACTGGCCCAATCCTTTCTAAGATTTCAAATGGCCCACAAAATCTGGCTTCCAAATTGGCGCAAATTCCCAGCTTCAGGGAACTCCTGTTAGCTTTCACTTTCAAGAAAACATGATCACCCACTTTGAAATCTATGTGGGTTCTGTTCTTATCATCATAACTTTTCTGCCTGTCCTGGGCAGCTTTCAAATTCTGCTTAATTTTTATCATTTGGTCCTCCATCTCCTTGAGCAACTCTGGCCCAACTACTGTTCTATCAGCTGGATTATCCCAGCTCACTGGAGTATTGCACTTTCTTCCATAAAGTGCTTCAAATGGGCTCATCTTCAACGATGCATGATACCCATTGTTGTAAGCGAATTCTACCAAGTGTAGGTAGTCTTCCCATCTTGATGGTTTGTCCATCACATACATTCTCAATATGTCTTCTATTAATTTGTTCACCCTCTCTGTCTATCCATCAGACTTAGGATGATAAGTTGTACTAAAGTTCATATTCATTCTGAATCCTTTGAACAATCCTTTTGAGAAATTCGAGGTGAATTTCGGGTCTCTGTCGGACACAATCGTTTTAGGAATTTTGTGCAATCGTGCCACTTCCTTTATGAAAATATCAGCAACATCTGTTGCCTTGTGAGTAGCTTTCAGTGGAATAAAATGGGCAGCTTTTGTAAGATTTTCCACCACCACCATGATTGAATCATGTAGCTTTCCTATTCGGGGCAATCCCGTAATAAAATCCATCGTTACTACTTCCCACTTCCACTCAGGAATGGGTAAAGGTTGCAGCAACCCTGTTGGGTGCCTATGCCTAGCTTTAACTTTCTGGCACTCCATTCATCTAGCGATTTATTCAACGATCTCTCTCTTCATACCCGACCAAAAGTAATGGGTCTTGACCGTTGCTACTGTTTTCTGATATCCAGGGTGTTGGCGAGGGGAGTCACTCCTGGATTGCTAGCAGGAGAAGAGCCCGACGCCCATCAGTTTTATGTTACGGTTATTCATAGATGGGTGATCGAATGGCGGGAAACTCAAAACAATAGCGTTCCAACTCTGAAACTAGGCCAGGTATGCATGAGCAAGTGAGGTCTTGTGTAAACTTCAGACAGTGAGCTGTAGTAAAGGGTGAACAGGCAGAAGACTTGTACAAGAGAAAAGCAGAGGTCTGTTATAAACAGCAGGTTTCTAACAGACTGAGGAAGAAGATGTCCAAATGCGATATCATCTTACATTCAAATGCAAAGCCAGAGAATGCAGCAATGCAACAATAAATCTTTTATCATAACATAACCGCAATAACTCGCGTGACTCAATCAATCACGAACTCTCTTAGCATGAGACGAAAACTAGACGGAGTAAGAAGAATTGTCTGTCATAAAACAAGAAATCTCATATACATATGCATAAACTGAAAGCTAGGATAGCTACCAAAACAATACAGTAGGGAGCTCTGCTCTACCATCGATACTTTACAAAATACAAAGACTGAGTTTATATACTCATAGAAAATTGCCTAATAGAGGCGTGCCCAGTCGCCCAAGGCTTGGTGTCTCTTCAGTCAAACTCGTACTAATATCTTTATTTAAGTGCCATCTTAACTACACATGGCTCCTGTAAGGAGGGTAGCTGAACCATTAAGTGCTGGGCTAGTGTGCGCAGACTTCTCTGTCGAGTTGAGGACTTCGGCATGGCGTCTTTGAGAAAATCGATACACAGGACTTCCTCGAGCAGATGGTATGCCAGACCTTCCATCCCCTGCAATTAATGAGTGAGGCGAGGTTTCAACCACCCTCTCTCTTATTCATTCACTCCGAGCAGGTACTAGGATTGAGATCAAGTTGAACTGGAACCTAGAGAACACAGTGATCCCTTCTGCAACTAAACCCGGTGCTTCGGCCCTTTGCGCAGTTCTTTCTATCACCCCCAAGTGACCACGGGCCGTGACCGCACGCTTATCCCCAAATTGCTTTCGGTGTTCGCGAATGGAAGGAGTTAATCCTTGCTTCTTGAAATCGCGATGAGCGAAACGCCGAGATGACTTTAATCTGGCGCCACGTGCCCTCTGGATCTGACGGTTCTGAATTCTCCCGACAATGTTGTGGGTCCCAGGTCCTGAACGCTCTCGTCATCTCGTGCATTGGGAAAAGATGGAGTTGCTTCTTGCATTTCGAAGTCACGATGGGCAAAAAGGTGAGGAGCCTAATCACGCACCACGTGTCCCTCCGGATGGGCGACTGAGATCTTCTCGGAAATACTGTGGGCCCTTTTTACTGCCGATGCCCTCCGCATGTAGCCGTCGGCTAAGTCTTAAGTGCTAGTGCCTCTCACAACTCGCGACCTCGCGAGTTGGAGTGTCGAACCTTGGCACTCTCCCTCCACGAAATCCTGAGAAGCGATGGCTCTTTTCCTTTCCACAATTCTCGCGACTCGCGATCTCGTGCAACCAAAGGATATGGTCCACCCTCCGAACTCATGAACCCTGAGTTCAAGAAATGAACCCACGCATCAACTGATCGCGATCAACGGCCCTTGTTACTTCGCGAGTTCTCCACGGAGACTTTTGACCATCCACCTCTTTGAAATCTTCTGCGCTATACTTGGCGTGACTCGGTTGAGTGCAATTACCTACCGACCATCGATCTGCTTCGCAAAATAGACCTTGGATGCTGTCGATGACACTTTTCCCGCTCGCTTGACCTGCTACTTGGAAAAACATGGATTCTCTCGTGCTACGCTTGAGCATTTCGTGCAACTTGCAGACTCGAATGCTCTCGAGCCCATGACAAGAATTATCGCTAACATTAGGCTCCATGGGGGATAGAGTCGCCCCTGCGATGCTCTAAGAACTCCTTCCACAGCTTCAGTGCCTTGCTATTGGGCTATGGAGTCACTTATTAAGCCGAAAACATGCAAAAAAGAAAATACACAAAGGTAAAAAGGACAATATTTACAAACAGAGGAGCCGTCTAAGGCTCAAATAAAACATTTTTTCAGAAAATGCCCATTCACTGGGCTGTTTAAAACCTCTTCACCCTCTAGATCCTGCAACCCGTATGTGTTGTTGGAGAAAATCTCAGATATTTTGAAGGGGCCGATCCAGAGGGCATCGAACTTGCTATGTTTGGCTTTATCCTGTCTGGGTGCGTCCCGCTTAAATACGAAATCCCCGATCTCAAACTCCTTTTTCTTGACTTTTCTGTCAAAATCCTGCTTGATCTTCTGCTGATGACTATAAGCCACGTCCCTCACTTGTTCTCTGATCTGCTGCACTTCCACTATCTGATGAATTCTTCTGATCATATGATCTAGTTCTCCCTTGTAGTCTTGAAAGAACTTAGCCACAGGTAAGGCAAGCTGAGTAGGAAAAACCGCCTTTGCTCCGTAGACTAGTTGAAACGGTGAAGTGCCCAGAGACTTCTTCGTTGTGACACGATCGGACCACAGAGAAAACTTCAACTTTGAATCCCAGGCTCTTTTGTTATCCTCCAACAATCTTTTGATGATCTTTATCAGGCTTTTGTTTGGGGATTCCGCTAAACCATTACCCTGGGGATAGTAGGGGGTGGAGTGAATTAGCGAGATCTGGAACTTCTCACAGAACTTAATTAAAGGTTCAGATTTGAAAGAAGCAGCATTATCGGTGATGATTCTGCTGGGACAGCCAAATCGGGCTATG
>JASDQU010752060.1:39348-51061 GCA_032191745.1 Picea mariana
AGCTTCTCATCTTGAAGGTTTACTAAGTCAGCGGGGGGCTGGGGGGACTCAGATTGTAGCAGCTTGGAGAGGGATCTTTTAAAATCTTCGTTTTTAACTAGCTCTGAGAGGGGTACAAGAATTCTAATCTTCTGAATCTCATGCTCAAAATTGAAGGAGGGGATAGGTTTAGAAGCTTCCCTTACCTCAGTGACAAGCTCTTTGGATTCCGGCGAGGCACTCTGAGCTTTCTTTTCTTTAGTTGTGGCTGTTGCAGTTTTAGTAGGCCTATCTGCTATGAGAGGTTGGTCTTGGCTATCGAAGTCTCCTTCTTTCCTTCTCAATCTGAGATTATATCTATTAGAAGTGTGACCGACCCTCTGTTCTTTCCCCAACTCATGAATTTGAGCAGTAATCAGTGATCTTTCATATGCGGACTATCTCCTCAAATGGGGAAAAGGGGGAGCTTCTTCAATACAGTGAATTTCAGGGCCAAACTCGTCTATCTCCTCTCTTTCCTCGTGATCAACTAGGTTATTTTGGAGGGGGGCTTGAACCCTTTGATCTTCTCTATCCTTTCCCCTTTGTTCCCTCGAGAAATCCTGAGGCATATTGTTAGCAGGTCGTCTAAAGCCTCTATTATCAATGTTCTGGGGATTTCTGTACATGGGCTTCCCTTCTAATTCCCACCTCTCCACCTTGGCAGCAAGCGATTTTATTGCTCTAGCTGTCTCATCTATCTAATGGGGTAGGGGAGAGGAACTGGATGAGGAAGTTTCATGCCTGTTCTTGGGCGTATTTCTATCACCTTCGTTCCTGAGTCGGTTGATAGCCAATATGTTAGATTCTACCTCCACGGCCGCATCCTGCATGTGGGCCAGCGTAGCAGCTCTTCTCTCCCTCAGCAATAGGCAGAATTCGGGATCAAAAGCGCCAGAGTAAGTGATCATTGCATAGGCTTTGGAGGGCTTTATCTCAGCATGGATTCTGTTGTACATTTTATTAAATCTCTTGGAGAAGTCGGGGACAGACTCTCCTTCCTCTCTCTTCAACGACCCAAACTCTGTCATGTAATACATGAAATCCTTCTTATCTCCCCACTGCCTCAAGAAAGAATTATCCAGGGCTTCAATTTCAGCAATAGATCTGGGAACTAATCCTCTAAACCATTTCCTTAACTCACCATCCAGGCTCTGGACAAAAACCCTCATCCAGACATCTTCATCTCCAATGTTCAGGTTGAATGCATAACTGTAGAAAGCAGCCAGGTGTTCTTCTGCAGTTATGTCCCCTTCCTCAGGGAACTTGGGCATATATTTCAAGTAATCTCCAGCAGGGAAAGGATTCGTGGGATGAGGTAAAATCAAGGGAGCGTACCTAGCAGCAACTATGGCGTCCATTCTATTCAGAGGGGGATTAGCACCGTCCATAGGAATATTAGGTGGGGGAGAATTTGGAGGAGAAGGAGTCCGCAAAGGGGTTATTGAGGATGAGTCTCGAAGTCGAGTGGGAAACAAGAGAGGATTTAAGGAGAATGCTAACGAGCTCAAGTTAGCAGGTGCTCCTCCTTGTGCAGGAGTGGGGAAATATTCTGTGGTCGTGGGTCTACGCCAAGGTATAGCTTCAGAGGAGAGGGGAGTGACAAGGATTTCTCCCTCCAATCCCAGACCAGGAGGGGAAAACTCAGCAGGAACACTCCCAAAATTTAGGAAATGGGAAACTTCTGAAGGAGGTCTATTAAGAAACTGAGGAGGAAAAAACGAAGTTCTTACAGAAGGAGATGGCAGATTACCTGTTTCGGCGGTGGAAGCTTCTGCTTCAGGGGCCTTTCCTTTTCTGAGAACCACCTCTGGATCAGTTTTAGGTGTAGCTAGGGGTAGCTGTGGATGGGACAGCGTATGTCTACCTCTGAAAGCAACAATTGATAGAGCAGGTTCTCCTCAGCGGAGTCGTCACAATGGAGTCACCAGGTGCACAGCAGCAATCTTGATAATTCTGATATCTGATGCACCTTCAGAATCAGCTGATCGTTGTCGTTCTACCCAGGGAAAATCTTCAACTTCGTCCTCAGCAACGACGCCAGAAATGTTGGCGACGGAAGTCACTCCTGGATTGCTAGCAGGAGCAGAGCCTGATGCCCATCAGTTTTATGTTACAGTTGTTCATATATGGGTGATCGAATGGCGGGAAACTCAAAACAATAGCGTTCCAACTCTGAAACTAGGCCAGGTATGCATGAGCAAGTGAGGTCTTGCGTAAACTTCAGACAGTGAGCTGTAGTAAAGGGTGAACAGGCGGAAGACTTGTACAAGAGAAAAGCGGAGGTCTGTTATAAATAGTAGGTTTCTAACAAACTGAGGAAGAAGACGTCCAAATGCGATATCATCTTACATTCAAACGCAAAGCCAGAGAATGCAACAATGCAACAATAAATCTTTTATCATAACATAACCGCAATAACTCGCGTGACTCAGTCAATCATGAACTCTCTTAGCATGAGACGAAAACTAGACAGAGTAAGAAGAACTATATGTCATAAAACAAGAAATCTCATATACAGATGCATAAACTGAAAGCTAGGATAGCTGCCAAAACATTACAGTAGGGAGCTCTGCTCTACCATCGATAAATTACAAAATACAAAGACTGAGTTTATATACTCATAGAAAATTGCCTAACAGAGGCGTGCCCAGTCGCCCAAGGCTTGGTGTCTCTTCAGTCAAACTCGTACTGATATCTTTCTTTAATTGCTATCTTAACTACGCATGGCTCCTGTAAGGAGGCTAGCTGAACCATTAAGTGTTGGGCTAGCGTGCGCAGACTTCTCTGTCGAGTTAAGGACTTTGGCATGGCGTCTTTGAGAAAATCGATACACAGGACTTCCTCGGGCAGACGGTATGCCAAACCCTCCATCCCCTGCAATTAATCAGTGAGGTGAGGTTTCAACCACCCTCTCTCTTCTTCATTCACTCCGAACAGGTACTAGGATTGAGATCAAGTTGAACTGGCACCTGGAAACACAGTGATCCCTTCTGCAGCTAAACCCGGCACTTCGGCCCTTTGCGCAGTTCTTTCTATCACCCCCAAGTGACCACGGGCCGTGACTGCGCGCTTATCCCCAAAGCACTTTCGGCGTTCGTGAATGGAAGGAGTTAATCCTTGCTTCTTGAAATCGCGATGAGCGAAACGCCAAGACGGCTTTAATCTAGCACCACGCGCCCTCTGGATCTGACGGTTCCGAATTCTCCCGACAATGTTGTGGGCCCCAAGTCCTGAACTCTCTCGTCATCTCATGCATCGGGAAAAGATGGAGCTGCTTCTTGCATTTCGAAGTCGCGATGGGCGAAAAGGCGAGGAGCCTAATCGCGCACCACGTGTCCCTCTGGATGGACGACTGAGATCTTCTCGGCAATACTGTGGGCCCTTTTTACTGCCGGTGCCCTCCGCACATAACCGTCGGCTAAGGCTTAAGTGCTAGCGCCTCTCGCAACTCGCGACCTCGCGAGTTGGAGTGTCGAACCTTGGCACTCTCCCTCCGCGAAATCTCGAGAGGCGATGGCTCTTTTCCTTTCCACAATTCTCGCGACTCGCAATCGCGCGCAACCAAAGGATATGGTCCACCCTCCGAACTCATGAACCCCGAGTTCAAGAAATGAACCCACGCATCAACTGATTGCAATCAACGGCCCTCGTTACTTCGCGAGTTCTCCACAGATACTTTTGACCGTTCACCTCTTTGAAATATTCTGCGCTATACTTGGCGTGACTCGGCTGAGTGCAATTACCTACCGACCGTTGATCTGCTTCGCAAAATAGATCTTGGATGCTGTCGATGACACTTTGCCCGCTCGCTTGACCTGCTACTTGGAAAAACAGGGATTCTCCTGTGCTACGCTTGAGCATTTCGTGCAACTTGCAGACTCGAATGCTCTCGAGCCCATGACAAGAATTATTGCTAACACAGGGTGCCCTGCATAAGGCACATTATGCATCTCCTGCAAAATCATCTGTTTCAAGCACTGGACATTGGGTACAAAAATTTTGTTCTTGTACAACAGTATTCCATATGTTTCCAATTTATAAATTTCCATCTTTTGTGGCATCTTACCCTACTGTAGCTTGGCTACCAATTCTCTTTACTGCAGATCTGCATTTGTAGCCTCCAGAATTCTGCTTTTAATATCAGTCTGATACATGCTAATGGATGTAGCATGTAATTCATGCATCCTCCTACCTAGTGCATCAACCACTTTTTTCTCCTTTCCTTTGATATGCTTGATCTCAATGTCATACTCACACAGAAATTCGAGCCACCTACTTTGTCCAGTGTTTAAGGTTGGTTGATTAAACAAATATTTCAGACTGTTATGGTTTGTTCTAAGTTCAAACCTCCTTCCCATGAGGTAATGCCTCCATTTCTTTAGAGCATGAACTATGGCTGCCAACTCGAAGTCACGGGTTGCATAGTTCTTCTCGTGCTCTTTTAATTTCCTAGACTCATAATAGATTACGAATCCATTCTGACTGAGGACCCCTCCCAATCCTTCTTTGCATGCATCAGTGCATAATATGAAATCTGCATTTGGATCTGCAATCCTCAGGATTGGAGCACTAGTTAACAGCGACTTCAATCGCTGGAAACTTTCCTCATGTCCCTCTGTCCAGTGAAACTGCTTCCCCTTTCTTTGCAAGGAAGTGGTAGGGTGAGATATCTTGGAAAACCCTGCAATGAACCTTCTGTAATAACCAGCCAATCCCATGAAGGATCTAACTTCCGTTACATTCCTTGGTGCTGACCATTCTCTAATGGATTCAATCTTCTCAGGGTCTACCGCTATCCCATCCTTCGATATAATATGTCCCGAGAAATGGATTTGTTCCTGATAAAATGAACACTTGCTCAGCTTGGCATACAGTTGATGCTCTCTTAGCACCTGCAACACCATCCTCAGATGTTGTTCGTGTTCTTCTTCGGTCCTGGAATACACCAAAATGTCATCCAGGAAGACGATGACAAACTTGTCTAGATAGTCCCTATTGTTCCAGAGTCTGTACTTAAGGCTTAGAAGTACAGTGTCTAGGCATCCAAAAGTGAGTAAAGGGTAGAGAAGGAAGAAACGTCAACCTTCGGCAAGGGAAACTAGGGATGATTTCTGTGTTGGCATTGTCTAGCTTCCAACTATTCATGGATGTTTATATCTCGTTCAATCGCTGCCCATGAACGTTTGAGTTCAACCCGGGTAGTGGTTGTTTTAAGAATAGTATCGAAAAGGTTTAAGGTAATATGTGTTTGATCTGATAGTCCAGGTTCGATATTAGGTTGTCTTGTTACAGGGACAGTCATGGAGGAACAGAAAGATAAGAAATACTCAAAGGGAATTTAAGTGCTGTCTCAATTTCGGTCGTATAAAAGAGATTTTACGGTTTCAGGAGTGAAAAAGGGGTGCAAACCAAAGGCCCTTTCCCGTAACTGAGTTATACTTTAATAAAAATGTATGAGGTGGGAGAAAACATTAAGTTGTCTATCGAGTAAGGCTCCTATCAAGGGAGAATCTTACGTATAAACAGAAGAAGAAAAATGTAAAGAAATAACCCAATGAAGCATAAAATATATATAGAATTCTAAAAGTGTTGTCTAGTCTTATACCTGCTGATAGCTAGTACAGAGGAAAAAAAGTAAACAATATAAAATACCAAAATTCATTCACTATAGTAGAGGTTGTACTAAATTATAGCGAAGCATTCATCAGATACAAATATGAAATGAAACGAAATATGAGATACAAGGAAACAAACTCATAACACAGTCATGATAGAATTGAGAATCTTCGGGTTTGCTTTATATTAACTCTCAAAATGGAAAACCTCTATTACAATTGACACAAAAAGGTCCAGCCCTTTTTCTTTCTTTCTATGGTATATTTATACAGTTTTACATAAGATGGAATCTCAATCGTTGCAAAATTTTCAGTTATGATAAGGAGGAGAGAAATCGTTCCATTTCTTCATCTCTGTCTTTATTTGGTGCCAGAAGCTTGTCCTCGCGCATGCTCGGTACAAGTGACACACCTTTCCACCAGCGGAGATATCAACGTTGACGATTCTGCTTGACAATTGGCTTCAAAAGAGTAACAATCTCGGGCTAATTGCGGTAACCTTTCTTCCATCTGTCTGTCTATGATGTTGATAGTGTACAATTGTACACTTGGTTTAATCATACATTTATCTATTTGAACTATGTCTGCCATAGTTACTTGTGAGATCTCGGCCGAATCTCTTTCCTCTTTTTCATTTAAATCAAGTGAGATTTTCGCTATATTCATTTGACTCAATGCTTCGGCATTACCTTCGCTATCAATGCCTAACAGATTACCATCTATAAAACCAAAAGCCTCTTCTAAGGATTTCATTACCCTCTTGGCTTGCAACTTACCTTCTGAGATACTGTGCTCCCATTCTTTTAATAAAATATTTCCTCTGGTCTGCTCTGAAATGGAAAACCTGGGAGTACTTCCCGATTCCTTGTTGTTTGTAGCTATTACAGCCTCTTGAAAAGCGACCCGAGCTACTCCAGCTTCTCTTTCTCTGACAGATAAATTTTCCAAAACTTGATTAACAAGTAAGCAGTTGTCTCGAATCAATTCTACCTTGGCGAGTAAATTTCATTGGGCCGTAGAAACTCTGCTCCGAATCTCCATCGCCTGGGACTAGAACATCCTGATATTTATAACTTTACTTTCGACGATTTCCACTCTAGCCTATAGTTGTTCGATCAAGTCTTTTTGCTAGCCCGCTTGTATCTGACCATTCCGAACCACCAGCTATGCTTGTTCGAGCTTAGTCTTAAGAAGCTCTATCTCACTTTTATCGGCCAACCTTGCTTGTTCTATCCCTACACTATCCTGGTCCTTGGCAGCCTCCTCTGTTATGGCTAGTCTAGCTTCTGAGGTTTTGATGAGGCGATTTATTCATTTCAACTCGTTTTTCAAAACCCCGACTGAAAATTGATTCGCTATGGCATATGCCCCTAATGTCCCAGCTATTTCTGTCGTGAACTATTCATTCTTCTTATCTTTCCCATCAGTCAATACTTTGTATTTCTTGGCTGTCGATTTCCCTTCCTGATAGAATTCTCTTTTTACCACAGCCTTTCTCTTCTTATCAAAGAATAACTCATTCGGAGGGAGCTCTTCCACCCTTATAGGTCTCAATTCTTCATTTAAAATCCACCCTGCGTCAATGTTTCCCTGAGATGACTGCAAGGGAGTAATGGTTGTGATGGGATCTCCGAATTGCTTAGCTAGTTGCCCCAGAGTAGTAACCAGAGTCTGCTTTTTTGGTGGGTCGGGAGTCTTTATCTTTTCTTTTGGACTCTTAGTTTTCTCTTCCCCGTCCTGGTGTTTTTCTTGAATGGGTGTTGCATCTTTGGAGCCTTCGGCATCTTTTTGTTTCACCTCCGTTGTACTCAGATTCTCACCCCGCAATACTGCGGGAAGACAACTGCGTCGATGTTCTTGGAATATCAGAACATCGACCCTCTCTTCAAGTGCCAGGGTTTGTATCCAAGCTAAAATATTGGCATAAGATCTTGCACCTCGAAAAATGTCATCCGAGGGCGAATTTTCGTGTTCGAACCTCTTGAGTCCGCAACTGGCCAAATGATTACTTACGACCCTTTACGGATCGTGCTTCTTGAATTCAATAAGAGCCAATTTTAGGTCTTCTAGGGCTGTTGCCTTAGCTTTAGCATGCCCAAAATATAACAAAGAATATGAATTTAAATGAACAGGAAAAGGTGGCCATACCTTCTTTGAATATCCCTTAATCTCCTTGCTTATGCCTCCGATTACTGTTTGTCTAGCAACCTCACGATAAGCCAGCTTGTCGGGTATGAATAATGGTAATGCATGCGGGGGAATAGAAGCCCCGAAAACTGTGAGATATGAGAATTCGGCTTCTACATACCAGTCAGCTATACTGCTCAAATTCATCACTATACTATCTGAGATCCTGGGTGGCAGGTGGCCGAAAATAGTGACATGCAGCAGTACCATTACCCAGTTAAAGATTTCATATATGAAATCTGCCACTTTGTTTTCCCACAACTTTGAATGATAGACGTGGATGGGCTCGGCCTCTGATGGAGTCCAACTCCAGCTCATTAAGGGAAAGGGTGTTAGAAAACACACGACGTCCATAATGTATGCGGACATAAAAAATGAAGCAATCTTTTCGCTCTCTTTCTGCGCCCGATACTCTGTAACTCGACTGGCCAAGTTATCAGACAACATTTTCACCCAGTCGAAAGAACAACCTTCGGTGACTTGATGTATTAGAGACACCCATTGAAGAAAGAAATGTGAGGTGTCCTCTCTCTCGTATAATCTGTAGGTCATCATAGCTATATACTTGAATTGTGGTTCCAAGGAAGCTATTGAATATATACCATTACTGTCAGCCCTGAACTTCGCAGGGTGTGAAACCCAATCTCTGATTAAGCTAGACATAGTCTTGCCATATTGCATACATTCCTTCTGTTTGAACTCCTCCAAGAATTCGACATCGTATGTAAGGTCCGACACAGTAGGCAACTTGTACATAGCCTACAGTTGTTTGGGTCTGAAAGTCCCGATGGTGACCTTCTGCTCATTGATGATGGTTCTGGTTGGTATGTCCACATGGTCTAATTCCCACTGGACCATATCATAGTAAGGGAGCAGTTGTGGCCTGGCCGCTACTTTATGCATTCCAGATTGGACAATGATCTTATATTTGGTGGTTATATCGTCTTTTTCATTGTCACTAGAATCATCAGAATAATCCACTAATTCAACCTGTAGAACATCAGAAATAAACGACCAGTTCGGGACAGAGTCGACACTTCGAGGTGAAGTATCAGCGACATTGTCTGAACCTTGTCTCGAAACCTCAACGTTGGCTTTGGACGCTTTTCACAGGGCCATGACGGGAGATCCTTCTTTAGCTCTTCTGCGATAAAAATATGTATACATGCAGAAATTAGTTCGCTGAGAAAAGTGTGCTTTGCGTAATATAGAAATGAATTTGTTATAATGAATAACAGCTCTATATATTCAAAAATTCGGTACCTTTTAAGAACAGATCGGTCAAATCACGCTTAAATATAAATTTAGCAATAAAAACCCAATCTTTACTTGTCGATTCGCCTTGTTTCTAATTAATGCCATAAATTTTGGCGGTTCAAAATGTCAGTTGGGGTAAAGAAGAATTAAGACTATCTCGTAAACTGTGCATGCATCAANATACTAGCTTAGTTCAATTAATCAGGTTTTACCAAAGTTAATTAATCTTTTGGTACTCGCTGCATCGGGAATTTTTGCTTTAACCCTTTGAACCTCTAACACCTGAAATTGCGATGATTGACTTTGGTTAAAAAACGTAATTGTGATTAGGCGCTTAATTAATTACGTGATTATTTATATCGCAATTTCGCGACTCAGAGCTTCGAAGGTATAGCTTCCGGGAAGTTTGTATGCCGAGTTGCGAAACCGCGAGATCGCGATGATATGTTTTAATTAAAAGGGAGGATAAAATCGGATTAAGTGTTTAATTAATTATGTTCATATCTTTATCACGACTTCGTGACTCAGGGCTTTGACAGTGTAGCTTTTTAAAAGAAAATACACCAAGTTGCAAATTTTCGATAGAACTTAACCACGGCTAAGCTTTTACCTTTAACCTTAACGCAGGTTACTAAAACAAGAAATTCGTGGTTTCGGCTATCGGGGTTACGACAGTAAGACTTTTGGATTTAGTAAACGCCAAGACGCGAAACCCTGATGATGCTTAATAGTAATTTAGGAAAATTTTACTCTTGTTACTGACCTGGGTAAAATTTTAAAACCATTTCGCCGTTTCATTGTTTGGGACTTGTGAACTATGTGATCTATAGCATCCAACATACGAAATCTCGAGGTAAAACAAAGGGGGAAAAATATTTGACGAAAAGTAGAACTTGCCTTGAGAGTATGATAACTATCGCCGCTCGTGTGATAAGACTTTAGAGATTTTGAAACCAGAGAAGGAAAATACGAAAACCATCTTTCGATTTCAAGCATTAAGACATGAAATTCAAGGTGGGATAAAAAATAAAGGCGGCTCCAACAGTTCCTGAATACTCCATTCATCAAGCTCATAAAAAAAGCGGGTGCATTTGACAGTCCAAACGGCACCACTGTGAACTCGTAATGACCATACCTTGTTCTAAAGGCGGCCTTGTTGATGTCTTCATCTTTTATTCTTACTTGGTGATATCTCAATCTTAGATCTATTTTCAAAAATATCTTTGCATCCTTCAACTGATCGAAGAGATCATCAATCCTTGGCAGAGGAAACTTGTTCTTCACCGTTACTTTGTTCAATTGCCTGAAATCGATGCAAAATCTCAGCGTTCTGTCCTTCTTCTTTACAAACAGGACCGGGGCACCCCTAGGCAACACACTTGGGTGTATATACCCCTTCTTCAGAAGTTCTTCAAGTTGCAGCTGTAACTCTTTCAGTTCTGGTGCACTCATCCTGTACGAAGCCTTTGACACTGGAGCTACTCTAGGCATCAAGTTTACAGAGAAATCGATATCCCTTTTTGGAGGTAGTCCAGGTACTTCCTGGAATACATATTCAAACTCTTTAAGTACCTCATGATCCTCAATACTTGACACCTTATCCTTAGGCGTTTCCCCCACATGGGCTGCAAATAATTGACATCCTTTTCTGTAGCACTTCTTCAGCTGCATTGCTGATATTTCTCTAACAATAAAAGATCTAGGAATTCCTTGGATGGCTCTCTGATTCCCTTCTTCATCTAAGCAAGTGAATTCCTTGTTCCGATAGTCCAAGATGGCATGGTGTTGGTCCAACCAGTCCATCCCAATTAGACATTCATAAGAGCCTAATGGCAGAATGTTCAAATCAGCCTTCGTGCTCAATCCATTCATGTCTACAGGACAGTACTTGACTAACTCCGTGACTTTTCTCTTGGTCCCTGTAGCTAGCTGCACTAACCAAGACTTTTCATGTTTTCTTCCTATCAAATGCAAACTTTCTATCACTCTAGGGTCTATATAACTATGGCTAGCCCATGAATCGACTAAAATAGTAAATGGTTGGTTTTTTATCATACCTTCTACTTCAATCATGTGCGATTGATACTCAACTTTCTTCTTGGCCAGGGCTACGTAGATCCTTGGAATTCTACTGCCCATGTCCTCCACTATTTCATCCTGCTGAACATTGTGGAGAACTCTTACTTTATCATTTTTGTGGGGGCAATCCCTATACCTATGGTTTTCTTTACAACCCCAACATTCCATAGGTGGCGGCCTTGATATTTTCCCACCCACTTCAACCTTCCTGGGCTCTCTAAGAGACGACTGTCCTTGAGGACTGTTTCTGAAAAAGGGTGGTTTATTTCCCTTCTGCCTCTGTTCTTTCTTGAAATTTTTTTGGTCATCCCAAGCCTTTAGAAAGGTAGGCTTTTCTCTTTGTTGTTCAAATAAGCACTTCGCTCTTCTTATCATTTCTTCCATAGTCTTTGGGTCATCATACTGAATCTTATCCCCAATAGGAGGCAATAATCCACTCAGGTACCTCTGAATCTTGACAGACTCATCTTTGATGAATGGAACATACTTCAGTAATTCCAAAAACTTTCATTCATACTCATCAATGGTCTGGTTGTCCAACTTGATTTCAAAGA
>JASDQU010752061.1:11296-36422 GCA_032191745.1 Picea mariana
CTTGGGGATTCCGTGCAATCGTGTTATTTCCTTCATAAAAATATCAGCAACGTTAACTGACTTCTAAGTAGTCTTTAGTGGAATAAAATGGGCAGCTTTCGTAAGCTTTTCCACCACCAGCATGATTGAATCATGTTGTTTGCCCGTTCTAGGAAATCCTATGATGAAATCCATTGTCACTACCTCCCACTTCCACTCAGGAATGGGTAAAGGCTGTAGCAACCCTGTTGGGTGTCTATGCTCAGCTTTAACCTTCTGGCATTCCATACATCTGGTGATGTATTCTCCAATTTCCTTCTTCATTCTTGGCCAAAAGTAATGGCTCTTGACTGCTTCCACAATTTTATGATATCCAGGGTGCCCAACATAAGGCACATTATGCATTTATTTCAAAATCATAAGTTTCAATTCTTGGACATTAGGTACATAAAAAATTTTCTTGTACAAAAGTGTTACGTCAGTTTCCAATTTGTAATTTCCCACTTTCTGTAGCATCTTACCATGTTGTAGTTTTTCTACCAAATCCCTGTACTGCAAATTTGCATTTGCAACTTCCGAAATTCTGCTTTTAATATCAGTTTGGTACATACTAATGGTTGTAGCATGCAATTCGTGCACTCTCCTCTTGAGTGCATCAGCCACTTTGTTCTATTTTCCTCTTATATGCTTGATATCAAAGTCATATTCACAAAGAAACTCCAACCACCTACTCTACCTAGCATTCAAGGTAGGCTAATCAAACAAATACTTAAGACTGTTGTGGTCTATTCTTAGTTTGAACATCTTTCCCATGAGGTAATGCTTCCATTTATTCAAAGCGTGAACGATAGCTGCCAACTCCAAATCATGAGTGGCATAGTTCTTTTCATGCTCTTTAAGCTTCATGGACTCATAACATAACACAAATCCATTATGGCCAATGACTCCTCCCAGTCCTTCTTTGCATGCATCTATACACACTACAAAATCCTCATTTAGATTTGCAATCCTTAGGATTGGAGCATTGGTTAACAACTGCTTCAATCGCTGGAATCTTTTCTCACAATCTTTTCTCCATTGAAATTTCTTCTCATTCCTTTGCAAGGAAGTGATGGGGTGAACTATCCTTGAGAACCCCGCAATGAACCTTCTGTAATAGCCAGCCAGACCCATAAAGGATATGACTTCTATCACATTTTAGGCATTGACCATTCTCTGATGGCTTCTATCTTCTTAGGATCCACAACTATCCCATCCTTTGAAATGATATGCCCCAAGTAGTGGATCTGCTTTTGATAAAATGAGCACTTGCTTAATTTAGCATACAGCTGGTGCTCTCTTAACACTCGCAACACCATCATCAAATGTTGTTCATGCTCTTCCTCTGACTTGGAATACACCAGGATGTCATCCAAAAAGACTATGACAAACTTGTCCATATAGTCCCTGAATACACCATTCATCAGGCACATAAAAACAACGAGTGCATTTGACAACCCAAACGGCACCACTGTGAATTCATAGTGACCATACCTTGTTCTGAAGGCGGTCTTACTGATGTATTCATCCTTAATTCTTCCCTGGTGATATCCTGATCTAAGATCTATTTTCGAAAATATCTTAGCATCCTTCAACTGGTCAAAGAGATCATCGATCCGCGACAGAGGATACTTGTTCTTAACAGTCACTTTGTTTAACTATCTGAAATCGATGCACAATCTCAACGTCCCATCCTTCTTTTTCATGAACGGGATCGGGGCACCCCAAGGTGACACACTTGGGCGTATATAGCCCTTATTCAACAGCTCTTCAAGATGCAATTGCAGTTCTTTCAGCTCTGGCGTACTCATTCTGTAAGGATCTTTCAACACTGGAGCTGCTCCAGGCATCAAGTTTACATAGAAGTCAATATATCTTTTCGGGGGTAATCCTGGTACCTCCTGGAATACATCCTCAAACTCCTTTAGTACCACACATGGTCTTCGATATTTGACACCTTATCCTCAGGTGTTTCCTCCAAGTGGACTGCAAATAATTGATAGCCTTTCCTATAGCACTTCTTCAGCTGCATTGCTGAGATTTCTTTGACAGTGACTACCCTGGGAATTCCCTGCACTTTCCTTGGGTTTCCTTCCTCATCCAGGCAAGTGAATGCCTTGTTACAACAATCTATGATAGCGTGGTGTCGTTCCAACCAGTCCATACCAATTAGGCAATCATAAGAACCTAAAGGCAAGATATTCAGGTCTTCCTTAGTACGTAGTCCATTCATGTCCACTGGACATGATTTAACCGACTCAACAACTTTCCTCTTGGCTCTTGTAGCCAGCTGCACCAACCAAGATTTCTCGTGCTTGCTTCTTGGTAAATGCAACCTTTCCACCATTCTAGGATCTACATAACTATGACTAGCTCCTGAGTCTATTAAAATAGTAAGGGCATGGTTATTGATCATACCTTCAACTTCAATCATGTGCGACTGATATTTTGCTTGCTTGTTGTTCAGGGCTGTGTAGATCCTGGGTACTCTACTTCCCATGTACTCCACTGTTTCAGCTTGCTGAACATTATGGAAAGCTCTCACTTTGCCATTTTTGTGGGGACAATCTATGTACTTGTGGTTTCCCTGACATCCCCAACACTGAATGGGCGTCTGCCTTGGCCTTTGTTCCCCTACGTCAATCGTTCTCGGCTCCCTAAACAATGTCTATCCTTGAGGACTATTTCTGAAAAAGGGAGGTTTGTTTCCCTTCTACCTCTACTCCTTCTTGAACTTCTTCTGGTCATCCCAAGCCTTCCGAAAAGTGGGATTTCCTCTTTGCTTCTCACATAAGCATTTCACTCTTCTTATCGTTTCTTCCATAGTTTTTGGGTCATCATATTGAATCTTGTCCCCAATGGAAGGTGGTAGTCCACTCAGATACATTTGAATTTTGACAGTCTCATCCTTGATGAATGGAACATACTTAAATAATTCCAAAAACCTTCGCTCATATTCATCAATGGTCATGCTACCGAGCTTGATTTCAAAGAACTCTTTCATTTTTTTGTCATAATATCTTTTAGCCAAGTATTTCTTCTCGAAATATTTCTTGAATTCTTTCCAAGTGATATCTTTCTCTCTAATGTGTTGCACCTGCACAAGTTGATCCCACCACATGGATGCTTTTCCTTTCAGTTGATACATCACAATTCTTCCTTTGGCATGAGAGGAATAATTCTGTAGTTGGAAATATTTCCTCATGCTAAGCAACCATGTCTCAGCATATTCCTCCTTCTTGTGCTCTCCATCAAACGTAGGAGGCTTAATCTTGTTCATTTCTCCCTTCAGATCATCCACTTCAGATCTCCTATGTTTTATGGTAGGATATGGGCTTGAACTATTGTGTGCCTCCTTATTGGAATGCTTTGGGGAGTGGCGATGATGCCTGCTAACGCTTCTTGATATTATTTTCTTCTCAAGGGTCTTGTGACTCCCTGTTTTGTTTGAATCACTCTCCTTATCCAACTTCTTTTCTATTCTCTCCAAACTCTTCATCAACTTTAAGTTGAATTCACCCTGTTGTTCCTTAGGTTTCATGAGCTTCCTATTATCTGCTCGGTGAGCCTGGGCATCTTTCTGCAATTGTTCAATGATTTTCATCATATGCCCTTCCTTATCTATCTCTTCTCCATGCCCATTGGAGTTCGATCCTTCAATTCCCAAATGGAAGTCCATCCCTTTTAATTCATTCTCTGAACTGAAATTAGTCTGTGCCTCTTCCATTTCTTTGCACTTAGTGGCAACTCTATTCGGTTCTGACACTCATTAAACTTCTGCAAACACAACATGCAGACAACCGGAATTTGTCAAGCCATCATTCCTAACAAATCCCACAGCATTCATAAACAAATCTGATTCAAGAAAACTTTCAAACTCCATTTTATTTTGGGCTCTGCTCTATGAAGTTTTTAGGAACTATCCCCTTTCTCTAAGTGTCCAACCCACGTGACCATGGGTCATGACCAAGCGCTAAATCAAAAGGTGCTTACTCAGGCCTTCGACTTCGAAAATTTTCAAAGAACAACACAACAATCTTTCGAGGTTCCGAGTTACCAAACTTACGAAGTAGGGAGGATCATCCGTCCACGTCTACTTAACATCCGATGACAGAGACTCACTATGAAACCTCAGGTGTCTGAGTTCTGGGTCTTCGGGACTTCGGAGCTTCAGACTTCGGGAGTTTCAACTCCTCTACGCTCGCTTTTGTCCAGAGCACTTTTCCCAGGAGTTCATGATTTACCGACACGTGTCCTCCTTCACGATCAACGACTATGAGTGACTTCAGCACTTCGGGCTTTGGGAGTTTCAAACTCACAGCACTTGTCTCTTCACGAAGTACTTCCACCCAAAGTACACGATCTCTTTACGTGTGTCCTTCACAACGAACGGTTGTGATCTACTTCGGCCTTCGGGACTTCGGGAGTTTGTCACACTCCACACTTGAAATCCTCTTAAGTGACTTTCCTTGAAGTCTCAGATTTGCTGACACGTACCCTTCTGGCGACCAATGACCAGGATCTACATTTGCTATTTCACTTTATCCTCGATCACAAAACTTCCGAAGTGCTATCTCTCCAGAGTTGTGGATCTTGCACCACCTGTCAACCTGGATCGGACGATTGTCAATCCTTTGTGTTCATATCCGATGGCTTGGGATCTGTTTCCTCCTCAACGCTCTCCTTTGCTTTCCTGGACATGGATCTAACGGTCCAGACTCCTTCCAACAATAGATCTGACGACTGTTGTCGCTCCTCCTCCTGAGCTTCATTTCTTGAACCCCTTCTCCTTAGAGGGTTGCTTCGACACTTAGTCAACTTTCGGATCTATGCACTCCTTGTAACAGATATTTGCATCCCTTCATGAGAAAACTCAATCTATTTCTCCTGAGCTTTTTGAGTAAAAGACTCTGTCGACACACTCCTTGCACCTAGGGACACTTTGAACCCGAATTTTGTCCCTTTTGACAACAATTCGCTCTGAAATATTTGTCTCGTTAACCACTAACATGGCCCATCCAAGCTCAGTGTTGTAACCATGCTCTGATACCAATTTGTAACATCCCCGACGATCAACAGGCCAGGCAATGCTACCACGCAGAAATACATACATACATAGATATATCTAACATGCATTTTAATCGAAATAAAACACATAGCACATTGTTACTGCTACCATACAAATTCAAATGTAATATACAGTAATTCATATATGCAACAGAATACATAATAACATTCAAGCATCACAGACATGCATAACATAAAAATTAAGCACATTAATAATACTTATCTTTTCAACTGGAGTAACACCACCAACTACGTGCAGACCTTCCACGAACCTCCCAGCCTTAGACCACGTTGTTCATCACGCTTAACAGTGGGTCACCCACGAGCTGGGACCAAGCTCCACCTAGGGCAAGGGAATCCTAGACTAAGCTAAGGTTACAGGGAAACTGCACAGTGCAACCGGAAGGATTCTCTCCAAGAGCCTTCTTACGCCCACTACTCACAGACTCTCATTTCCCACATGCCTGTTCCACCCAAAAGTATACACCTTCACTGTCACCCAGTCCATCGGTTACTTCACCTCCCTCTCAGGGTCTCGACAACAGGCTGAATCAAGAATTCTCATAGCTCCGTAGCTAGTGTTGGGCTCTCTCTCGGAGAAAACCACTTCCCAGCAAACTCTCTCACCTAGAGAGAGTTGCTCACAGGTTTAACAACCTGCCTCTTCAGCCACTTTCAACTCGATTCCAACACAGTGAGGACAACAACAAGGCTCAGTAGAGAACAAACAATGACAATAATCCACACTCAGTACCGGAGCTGCATGGCCACAACAGCCAACTGGAAAACGGGTATGGAAACCCAAAACGGTAAGAGTCAGACGCTAAGACTCGGCACGCTCAGGCGACTACCCAGGTGCGTCGAGTTCCCACAAAAGATACAAGATGGCCCACATATTATGGGTTTCAGATATGCGTGAGGGTATGTCGAGGTTGATGATGGAGGTTTCTGGTTCATACAGAGGATGAAAAAATAGAGGAGCGAACCCTCAACATGGCTGACTTCTGCAACTTTAACGGCATGCGCCTAGGTCGACACTTGTCTTCCTGGAGTTGCATTCGTTTCCTTTTGCCCACATTGCCTCTCCCAGGACTTAGGATAAAAACATGTCTTTTATACAGCTTTGGAATAATAATATATTATTATTCTCAAGGACTTAAGCCCCTAAGCTTAGCCCCTCTTTCCAACCTTTTAGCCCCCTCTCCCTTATCCACCTTGTGGAAGCTTAATCCCCCATCACTCTTTCTTCGTGGTCGGTCTGCATGCAGCGATGTTTATATTTTTATTAATGATCTGCATATTTACACATACAAATCCAGGCTCATTGGCCTTGGCATCTGACTCACCAGCCTAATAAACACATAAGTCTCTTAGCTTATAACCATCGACTCACCATCCTAATAAACACATAAGTCTCTTAGCTTATAACCATCGGCGCACCAACGTATAAACAAAATTACAATTTAGCAGGGGCTCGACCTTGGGGTATTACATCTCCAAAGTGATACAAGAGTAGAAGTAGGACATCTATCCATGACTTTAGGACGAGGGTCATGAAAAGGGTGAAATAATTAATAGAGGAAGCAAGACATCGGTACTGTGTAATGATTGTGCACAAGGTGCTAGAGAGGAGTATATTGTAGATTTCTTCATTGGGATCCATCTAATGAGATTGTAAGTAGTTGAGACGGAGGTGGAAGGGGTAGGTAAAAGATAGAAGACATAAAATATGTGATAAACATGTGGTTGTGGCTGTCAAGGAAATATTTATTTCTAGAGATTTGGAAAAACCCAAAAAAATTTCACTAGACAAAGTTGTTAATGAGTTCATGAAAACTACAATCTCATGGAGCAAAGGAACCAAGAGTATTATGGATACAATGATTAGGATGCTACTCCATGTGATGATTTTTCAAAGGATAGTTGTTATAGAGGATCATATTATATGCATCTTCATTCATAAACTACTCCAAACACTTTTAGTAAATGGAAGGCGTAGAAATGACAAAAGACAAAAAAATATAACAAAACCATTTGGTGACAATGATTATTTTAGTTATGTATGGATTGATAAGAGAATGAACAAGAAGTTTCCATAACCAACATTGTAGGCATAATTACATAGAGAAAAGGAGCCAAGAGTTAGATAGAGGTAATGATAGGTTAGTTCCAATATGTTTTTATTTTTGTTTTTTTATGAGAGGCTATTGCAAAAAGGAATCTTCTTGAAAATTCCTTCATCTTGATTCCGTTACTAACAATGATAGTGGAACCATCTTGAAATGGTGGGAACCATCTTAGTGATGCAACTTTTGATCAACATGATTCCCTTCAACAATTATGAGCTACTAGGGTTTGCTAGAGCATAGGTGAAAGGCATTCAATGAGAAGTCATTTCAACCGAATAAAACACCAGCGATTGACAAAAATTCATTAGTGTTGTCACTTCACTCTCCAGTCTCCACGTACCCAGCAAAAGTCTCCATTGTTATGCAGACATCTCCATTGCTATGCCGACAGCAAAAGTCTCCAGTCTCCACGTACTCAGCAAAAGTCTCTACTAAAAATCTTTCAAATATTTTTTTAATGTGAGAATGAATAAATACGTGAGATTCCTGATCATACAAGGACCCACTAATAGTCTCAGGATCGTCACTCAGCCCACTGTTTCCGTTTTCCATCAATCCTCAATTTCAATGGACCACGAAAATTCATAGATGATGATAAGGGATTTATGGATGATAAATTTTGACACGACATGTTTCACTGAGATAATTTATTCGTGGATGTTATATTTCACTTTAATGAAGAGCAAAAATATCATAAATAGGGGTCACTATCCAAGATGAAATTTTGACAAGAAAGAAAGGTTGATGTTTATTATGTGAATATAGTTAGAAATTAATATCACATCGTAGGATTTTCTATTATTTTATACTTTGAGATTTTGATATCACATTTTAATATTTCTCATATTGGTATTATTATAATAAATACATGTAAATTATTCACTTTTATCATTTAATTAATCTTTAATTCACATGATTTTGATATTTTATTTTTATCTTATTTAATTTTGGAAATATATAATTCAATTAATTAATTTATTATATATAATTTTATGAAAAACATCACTATCATTATCAATTAAGATAAAAAAAAACATACTAAAAATGATGAAGATAAAAAGACATACTAAAAATGATGATAATAAAAAGAGGATATGTTTTTTACATCAAAATTATTAATTAAGACAAAAAAAAATACTTATTGTATTTATTAACAATATACCAAAAAATCATTAATTAATTATTTTTATTATATTTATTAGTTTCTGGGTAAGGTTGAGGGACTATACTTATAGATAATAGTTGACTACATATTAGTTTGTCTTTTGACTGAAAATATTTGCATAATCTCTATTGTTGGAACTAGAGAACTAAAAACATTATTTTTTATATAATAAAAAATACCATATATGTCATGATCTAATTGGATAACAAATTGGAGGTCTTATTGTCAGCTTCGTTATTCCCAATGTTTTATATGTTAGCATATCCAAAGTTTTTGATCATCACTATTTTTATTAAAATGTTTAGATATCCAAAGTTTTGAGGATTCGTGTTTTATTAGTTGACTTCATATTAGTTTATCCCTTCACTAAATTTTTTTGCATAGTCTCTATTGTTGGAACTATTGTTGTTATTATTATTATTATTTATTGTTATTATTAAGTTCCTAAGCATTTTTATTATTACATACGTAAACAGGCATGCCACACTACATTCTTTCTTAAATGTTTACACAACGCAAGGCCCTTGGACGGTCCTAATAGCCTTAAATGTTTACCTAACAGGCCTCACAACCTTAAATGTTTACTTAACAGGCGTGTTACAATACATTTTCCTCCGATTTTTTTTATACAATGTTGTTTGCAGTGAATATGGGCAATATTGTCCTTCAACGACATTACTGGTTCATTGATTGATGCTTGCTCGTTGGTTCGGTGGATGCTGCTTATTGTTGTTTGATTCAACTTTGCAAAGTTGAGGTCCTGCAGCTGCATTTGGACCTCTTGGTGCTTGTTCATTGGTTTGTTGTTTTCCTGTTGCTCATGTTTGCTTCAACTTTGCAAGGTTGAGGTCCTGCATCCGCATTTGGACTTGTTGTTGAAGTTTGCACGCTTGGGATTCTGCAACTGAGATTGGAACTACACTGTTGTCGTTCCCCATTGATGGGTGGGTTTCAATGCCATGTTTACCTTCCTATTCATTGTTTGTTGTTTGTTATTTCTAGTTTGCAAGTAAAAATTTTCAATACTGGGAATGCATGAGTCGAAATCCTCTTGCAGAACATCTTTGTATGTGAGTAACCAGAGAACCAAGAGTGTGACATTGTCTTGGTCTTGTTCTTGAACATCAATGTTCGACATAGAACCCACCTCTATCGCAACCATAGTGAAATATAAAAAAGGAAATCGAATGTTCTCCTCATTTTTTCTGTTCTTGAAAACTATACATTTGGTGCATTTTTTTCCAAGCCATTCCCTTCCAATCACTTGTGCCCACTTCCATGTCTTGGACATCAAACCAGAACTTGTTGGAAAATAGAAATGCAAAAAAAAATATGAGGTACAGCCTAAAAAAAAGGCACCAAACGTATGGTTTTCAGGAATAGAAAATGTGAGGAGAAAATTAGATTTCCTTTTTTATATGTCACTATGGCTGCGATAGAGGTGGGTTATGTGTCAAACATTGATGTTCAGGAACAACACCAAGACAACATTACAGTCATGTTTCTCTGGTCGTAGTAGTCACATACATATATGTTCTGCAAGAGAATTTTGACTTAGGCATTCCCAATATTGAAAATTCTTACTTGCAAACTGGAAAAAAACTAACAACGAATAGGGATGCAACCATGGCAGTGAAACTTACCCATGAATCGGAAACGACAGAAGCATTGTTCCAATCGCGGATGCAGAATCCCAACCGTGCAAAATGCAACTTTCTTAAATGTTTACACAGTGGGAGACCCTTGGACGGTCCTCACAACCTTAAATGTTTACCTGACAGGCCTCACAGCCTGAAATGTTTATTTAATAGGTGTGCTACAATACATTTTCCTCTGATTTTTTGATACAATATTGTCTGCAGTGAATTTGGGCAATATTGTTCTTCACCGACATTACTGGTTGGCTAGTTGATGCTTGCTTGTTTGTTCGTTGGATGCTGCTTATTGTTGTTTGATTCAACTTTGCAAAGTTGAGGTTCTGCAGCTGCAGTTGGACCTCTTGGTGCTTGTTCACTGGTTTGTTGTTTGCTGCTTGCTCTTGTTTGCTTCAACTTTGCAAGATTGGGGTCCTACATCCGAAGTTGGACCTGTTGTTGCAGTTTACACGGTAGGGATTCTGCATCCGCAATTGGGACTACACTTATGTCGTTTCCCATTCACCGATAAGTCTTGGTGACATGGTTGCATTCATGTTCATTGGTTGTTGTTTTCTATTTCTAGTTTGCAAGTAAGAATTTTCAATACTGGGAATGCCTGAGCCAAAATCCTCTTGCAGAACATCTTCGTATGTGACTACTACGACAAGAGAAACATGAGTGTGATGTTGTCTTGGTCTTGTTCTTGAACGTCGTTGTTCGACAGAGATCCCACCTCTGTCGCAGGCATAATGACATATAAAAAAGGAAATCGAATTTTCTCCTTGTATTTTCTGTTCCTCAAAACCATACGTTTGGTGCATTATTTCCATGTTGTTTCCTTCCAAAACGTCGTGTTCCCCTTTGAATGTCAATGCTGGACACATAACCCACCTCTGTTGCACCCATAGTGAAATATAAAAAAGGAAATTGAATGTTCTCCTCATATTTTGTGTTCCTGAAAACCATACGTTTGAGTGCAACCCTGGCACTGAAACTTACCCGTCAATGCGCAACGCCAGAAACACAGTTCCAATCGTGGATGCAGAATCCAAACCGTGCAAAGTGCAACAACACGTCCAACTACGGATGCAAGGCTTAAATCTTGCAAAGTTGAAGTAAACAAGAGAAAACATCAAACAACAAACCAGTGAGTGAATTGACTAGATGCTGTTATGTGACTACTATCGGACTACTATTTTGTGACTGAATTCCAGAATAGAGGGAGTGGGCATGACCACACACTATTGTGGATAGAGGGTGCACCGGTCTATGGAAATGACAACAACTCACAGATTGAGCAGTTTCTGGACAAATACATGACATGCAACACAGATCATTTGGATCCAGGGCTTGCCAAAGTTCATAGACATTATCATACAAGAAGCTATAAAAACCGAAAAAAATCACATTTCAGATACAACTTCCCTGTGTCGCCAATGAGAACAACGAGAATCGTAGAGCCAATTAGTTTGGAGGACAATGTTCTCATTGAGAAATCTAAATCTTTGTTTTCATTTCTAGAACAAGGATACTTTGATGACTTAATGATCTTCCAAGACTTCTTGGCAGAGCTAAATCTAATAGAAGATGAGTACATCCAAGGCATACAATCTACACTTAAACAACCAACAATTTTCCTTAAACGAAAACTTTTACATATATGGAACAACAATTTCTCCAAGGACCAGCCAGTTATGTGGAATGAAAATACAAACGCACAATATGTCCTCAATACATATGCAACAACATCATATTGTACCTTGTACATGACAAAGGTTGACAAATCCATGACAAGTGTATTCAAAAGAATACACAAAGAACATGAAAAAAATCATATTGATACTATGCAAATGATATGTGCACTTGGAAATACATTGCTTAATCTTCAATCCACGTTGCACTTTCCCTTCCCCTGGACCTTGGTTCAAGGAAATGTGTCTTCACAAACACATCTCCACTTGAGAAACGCAAATTAGAACATGGTTTTACATTTGGACCACCAAAAATACTATTAAAATAAAATAATATGAAAATGTTGAAATAGATATAAACAACATCTCTTTGAACTTGAACCAGAGTTTGTCGAGCTCCAACTATATTTCATAGCTGAGAATGTTTTTCCCATAGTTAATGTGTTTCTATGGCTTCATAATTATCATACTTAAGTGTTGTTGTGTGAGGGATAACATTATTTTGTCCCTTTCTTTTTCCTCTTCTATACTTACTCGTTTTTCCCTTTTCTTCTTCCCCTCTATTATTCGTTTTTGGTTCTATACTTAGTCGTGTTTTTATGCTCGCGGGTTCCCGGGGCGGCGAACTAACAAATCCTCATCTCCATCTATATCTTCACATCACGAGTCCGACCGACCATCGTTCATTTGCGTACTTAGCCAATTTTGTGGTCGCGGGTTCGCAGGTAGGCGCTATCGAACTCTCATACCCCATGTTTGGGGTATACATATTGCACTAAAAACTTTGGTGATCTACAATTTGACCCTGAACTACTCGAACTTGCAAGCCTCACTCTACCTATGATGACTCTGTCTGACCGCCCCTCCTTTCCATACTTAGTCGAGTCTTCAAAGTTTCGCGGGTTCACAAAATTTTGAAAGAATTTTTCACTCCCCTCCATCCCCGCCACCTTCACCCCTTCCTAGTGCACATTAATTATGCTTTTACTAGTGACAACTCACCAGACAGGTTCAAAAAGATTGGCATTAATAAGCGGAAATCTCGAGGACATCTCCCATTAAAACACATTAATGGGAGAATATTATGGGATCTCTTGATTTTTTTGTGTCGATCTTGAATTGGAAAAAAATTGTTGGTTATTTTAGTTTTTTTAAGGCATCATCATAGTAAGAATGCAATATTGTGCTAGCCCATTGTCATCTACAAAGGTGTTGACGTCATGTCCCTCTTTAATACTGTGCATATATTACAGGTTGTCATATTTGAGAATATGCTTGCATATGAAAATGTTAACTCATATTTTCTCTATCGCCTATGCGTTTGAGCAAAATTTGCGAGTCAAAAACACCCTTCAAATTGGAACATGGTTTACATTTGGGCCACAAAAATACTATTAAAATAAAATAATATGACTAGTATTGGAATAAATATAAACAAACTGTCTTTGTACTTGAACCTGAGTTTGTTGAGCTCCAGGTATATTCCATAACTGAGAATGTTTTTCCCATAGTTAATGTTTATGGTCGCGAGTTCAAGGATTGGTACTATCGAACTCTCATGCCCCATGTTCCATGATATATCATAGATGATTTTAGGGGCTAAATTTCGGTCATGGGCTAATTTTCCATGGTTTTTCCAAAAATGAGATTCACTATTTTAAAAATAATCCGCCCAAATTCTATACGATAAAATTATTTTACCTTCAAAATCGCCAAAATTTTATAAAAGTTATATAAAATCCTTAGAAATTTGAATATTTTTACGAAAATATCGCCAAACATTTATAGTTGGCATATGAAGGATTAGTAAGATTCGCCAAGGTTTCTACATTTTAAAATAAATTTCCATCCTTAAAATCATCCCTGATATACATCTTGCACCCAAAACTTCTGTGATCTACAATTCGACCCCGGACTCCTCGAACTCGCAAGCTTCACTCTACCTACAATGATTATGTCCTCATCCATCTGATTGCCCTGCCTTTCCATACTTATTCTATTCTTCACCTCTTGTTGTTGCAGATTCGCTGGTTCGCGGACTCTCGGGTTCAGAAAAGTTTGAAATCATTTATCACTCTCGTCCATCCCCGCCACCTTTGCACACTTCCCAATGCAAATTACTTATGGTTTTAATTGGTGACAATTCACCACACAGGTTCGAAAAGATTGGCATTAATAACCGAAAAGCTCAAGGAAATCTCCGATTAAAATGCATTAAACCAAGATCTACGGGAGATTATATTATCATCCCCCAGTGTTCATTTTAAATATTTCCATGACACAATTACTATCACATGTTTCAATACAAATAGATCTTCATCAAAGCATTAGCTTTTCTCACAGGCACCCCAGATGAACTCCAGTCGCTTGATATAGAATTGACATAGGACAATATTATGGGATCTGAACTTTTTTTTTGTGGATCTTGAACTTGATTTTTTTTTTGTTTACTTTAGTTTTTTTAAGGAATTATGCCCCGCCTTTCCATACTTAGTTGATTCTTCACCTCTTGTTGTCACAGATTCACGGGTTCTCAGGCTTCCAGGTTCACAAAAATTTGAAAGCATTTTTCGCTCCCATCCATCTCCATAACCTTTGTGCCCTTCCCAATGCACATTAATCATGCCTTTATTAGTGACAACTCACCACACATATTCAAAAATATTGGCATTTATAGGCAAAAAGGTCGAGGACATCTCCCATTAAAATGCATTAAACCAAGATTTACATAAGATTATATTATCATCCTCCAACGTTCATTTTAAATACTTATTCCCATTTCCCTCTATCATCGAAAACTTGGCCTTTAAGGTGCCTTCCTTGTAATGTTCCTGGTCATCCACATGTGAGATAACTTAGATATGTCATTCAAGCCCAATTGGAAGACGAGGGACTATTTTTATGTGACGTCAACTCTAAGGGAAAAAATTATGTTAGCCAACAGAAACTCAGACAAAAAAAATTCAAGTATCTTATGATTGGTATTCTCCCTGTATTCGATCCTTTGGTTGGTTGAAAGGCCTGCCTGAAGATTTGTATGTTGAAATTCTTTGTTTGTTTCTAGAAATTGGAAGGGACTTTCAAGTCACCTGCAAAATGCTCCTTTGTTGAAGTATATATCTTCTTCCAACAACACATATATGGTAAATATATCAAATCCTGCAGACCACACTAGAATTTATCTTTCGTCAGAGGAGTCGCACATATCGTGGCTTACAAAATGGTCTGGAATATTCAGAAGTCACGCCAAATATTACTCCATGCACAAGTATACTCAGAAGGAAATTATAAATTTGGATCCTCACAAAGGTGAGAAACTGTATGAGTGGTTGAATCAACATCCTAAAATTACAGAACTTTCTATGTCAAAGTTTGTTGAACGACTTCTGAGTGTAGTAACATACTTGACAGAAAGTCAACTTCTTTCTCAAAGTTTGTTCACCGACCTATGGATGTAGTAACAGACTCGACATACAATCAACTTTATATCACTACTGCACATTTTTTTCACTATTCCTATGCAAATAATTGCATCTGGGTCAAAGAGCTTACCACTTTTTGCAAGAATATTCTCCTAGTGGTTGAAGGTGGGTATATAATCAGGGAACGAGGCTCTCAAAATTTTTTGATGCCTGCATCGACAAGTAACTAGGAAAAGTTAATGGAAAGGAATTCTGGACTATGGACTTTGCAACACTTTCTGAAGATTACTTTATACTACCACCTTCGATAGGAAGTTTGACATATCCAGGTAATGATTTGGTTTATGAAGATCACCTTTTACTACCACCTTCATGTAATGATTTTTTTTCATTCTTTAGAAGAGACCTTGATGTAGTAGATATTCTAGAGTTATTTCCACTGAATATCAATCTTCATGTTGTTTCCTATGCTTTGAATAAGGAGAATGTGTTTCTTCTGTTGTAGTAGATATGATATTTGAAAAAAAAGGAAGTTGCTCGATGCTTGAAGTATTAACTTGTCTGGTTCAAACAAATCGCCATGACCTCGCCGCAAGCATCTCTCGAGTTGTTCACCAATATCACAGGTCGATAAGAACAGAGTGCCTTCCTGGTCGTAGAGTGCTTCCATCCCCAGCTTGGGTTTGCACATATGCTTTTATTGCTAGCTTGTTTCTTTCTCCTAGTGGTCGATCCTTCTATCCCAACCAACATGATGGAAATAAACTAGCTCTAGGGAGTTTGATCGCTTCCAGGGATCTGAGTTGACTATATATTAATTTCAATTAACTTAAAAATGTTTATGTGTGCAACCTAATGTTAAACATAGAAACTACAGTTTTTTATTTTTTTAAATATAAAATAATGTATTTTTTTAACACACGACTAGTCGAAAAGTTTCAGTCATTTTTTGGGATTCATGTCCTTCAAGGATGTAAATTAATTACACAATTGATATTGCTTGTAGCAATGCATTCGACCCGTTGTCGACTATGGAAATTGCATTAACACTGCAATGTCTAGATAATAAATGTTTTACATGCACCTAATGTTGAGGTCATCATCGCACAGGACACACAACCTCCAAAGATTTTCAGACTCACAACAACATTGTAATTGTCATGACAAAGCAACGCTAAATTCGATGCTCTTTTGTAGGTCTGAAAACTCTGCAGTATAAGTGCTTTGACAATGGCAGACCTACTTGTTCACCACATTACCACCTTGCAATCAATGACATTGTTCCCATTGCCATTTCTAGTTTCAATGTCCGAAGTTGAAGCTATCTGGAGCCTGGAGTCACTGCCAGTGTCGATGTCTGAAGCTAAAGCTACCTGGAGCCTGGGGTCGCGACTTGATACACTTGACATTAGTATCAATAGTGATTGAAAGTTGATTGTATGTTGATTCTGTTAATACATCCAAAGGTCACTCAACAAAATTTGAGATAGACGTTGCCTATCTCTGGAGTCTGTTACTACATCCAGAAGTCGCTCAACAAATTTTGAGATAGAAATTTCTATAATTTTAGAATGTTGATTCAACCACTCATCTAGTTTCTCACCTTCGTGAAGATCCAAATTTATAATTTCCTTTTGAGTATATTAGGATATGGAGTAATATTTGGCGTCACTTCTGAATATTCCAAACCATTTTGTGAGCCACGATATGTGCCACTCCTCTGACGAAAGATAGATTCTGGTGTGGTCTGCAACATTTGATACACTTTCCAAATCTGTGTTGTTAGAAGAAGCTACATACTTCAACAAAGGATCATTTTGCAGGTGACTTGAACGTCCCTTCCAATTTACAACAATAAAACAAAGAAATTCAACATACAAATATTCAGGTAGACCTTTCAACCAAACAAACAATCAAATACAGGGAGAATACCAATAATAAGATACTTGAATTTTTTGTCTCAGCTTCTGTTGGCTAGCATAATATTTTTCTACCAAATCCAACGTCACATAAAACCACTCTCTCATCTTTGAATTGGGCCCGAATCGCATCTCTAAGTTGTCTTAGATGTGGATGACCAGGAACATTACAAGGAAGGCACCTTAAACCCCAAGTTTTTAATGATAAAGGGAAATTAACACTTATCAAAGTACAGAATGTTGAATAAAAAGATAATTTAGCCAAGATATATCTAGAAGAGACAAACTATTCAAGAATCTAACTGAGATAGATCTAGCTGATAGCACCCATGAAGTCTAAGACCCGAAATTGATATTCAACTCGTTGTTTTTAACCAGGCAATAATTTGATGATCAAGTTGAAATATATAAAAGACTGTCATTTGAAAATTTCTATAGCATTCTTGAATATGGTGAAGATGGCGTGGAAAAACTGGCTAGTTGATTATTGGATTAAAAACCAATATATTGAAGAAGCATTGCACAACCTCTCTATTGATCTAAGAGACTTGGAAAGTGAATTCTTCAATATAAAAATACAGCATGAAATCAATGTGACGACCATGAGGAGCTACATTGAGGAGTGGTTCAAAAAGGTTGTCGTCAAGATTGCCAATGAAGGGCAAAGGACGCTTGAGACGATTCCCATAACCGTCGAGGAAAGCCATAAAAGGACATTAACGAGAAAATGACTAGGCATGGGAAACCATCATAGTAAGTTCATATTGATCACATTCTTCTGTCTTTGTCAATGTCTTCATCCAGTTAGTCTACCTCTTTAAATAGAAAATTTTAACCGAGGACTGAAAATTTTGTCTTTCTTCTTGCCAGGTCTTATTGTCTTCCATCGCCGACTTTCTTCTTTCTACAAGCTTGATTCTTGTACATATTTTCTTTATGGTCCGCGGGAGCCCCAATCCCAGTCATTATGGCAAACACATTTAAATTTCAGAGAATATGTGTTGAACTATATATGTTTTTACAAATTCCAAGAGAGCTATTTTGGGAAATAATCTCAGTTGTATTTTGTAACCCAGTTTATCTGAATATAAAATATGTGAGGTTGTTGTATAGTGTTTTCCAATGTTTAATATTNTGTATTTTTTTTTTAAATTGACTCATTTGCATGTACAACTATTGATAGATGAATTCAACCTCTTTTTACAAGAATTTAAGACGCTCTTTGATATGTGATTAAGCATGCATCACAAGTTTTTTTTCCCCTACCCAACACTTCGATTTAAATAAAAGCTACTCTATTCTCTTCTTACAGTTTACATGGAAGAATAATTTGTGATAGGACATAGTGTTGTGGCGCCCACCCTATACTTAAGAAACAAATGGGTAGGCTCATCCTGCTTTCATTCTTTGGGGCCCCGGAAATAGAGTCAATGAATGATTCTATTTCAACATGGAAACTCAGGTGTTGACGTTCTGTTCCTGTTCAATATTGTGCATATATTACAACTTCATGTATTTGAGAATATCCTTGCATATAAAAATGTTACGTCATATCTTTCTTTTTCTACTTCTTATGGGTTTGAGAAAAATTTGCGAGCCGAAAAACACCCTACAAATTGGAAGATGGTTTACATTTGGACCACAAATAGTCTATTGAGATATATTAATATGAATATTATTCGAATAAATATAAACAAATTCTCTTTAAAATTGAAGCTGACTTTGTTGACCTCCAAGTATATTACATAGATGAGACTAAATGTTTGTTTCTCTCTTTCTTTTCCCTCCTCTATTATCCTTTTCTAGTTCTATTCTTAGTCACATTTTTATGATCACTTCTTCCCGTGTTGGCGGACTGGCAGATGCTCATCTTCATCTATATCATCACATCATGAGCCCGAACGACCATTGTCCCTTTCAATACTTAGACAATTATCTGATCATCGGGTCCCGGGTTAGCGCTATCGAACTCTTATGCCCCTTGTTCTGTCATATACATCTTGCACCCAAAACTTTTGTGATCTAGCCCCAGACTCCTCCAACTTGCCAGCTTCACTATACCTGAGTTCACAAAAGTTTCAAACCATTTATCGCTCTCTTCCATCCCCGCTGCGTTCACTCCCTTCCCAATGCATATTCATTATGCTTTTACTAGTGACAACTCACCACAGAGGTTAAAAAATATTGGCATTAATAAACGAACAATAGATGTTGTTCTGTGAGATAGTTACCCCTTTTTCCCTTTTCTTGTTCCCCTCTATTATCCCTTTATGGTTATATACTTAGTCGCCTTTCTATGATCACGGGTTCCCGGTTTGGAATACTAACAGATCCTCATCTCCATCTATATCTTCACATCACGAGTCTGACCGACCGGTGTTCCTTTCCATACTTAGCCAATTTTATGACCGCGGTTTCCGAGGTTGGCACTATCGAACTCCCCTACCACTTGTTCCATCATATACATCTTGCACCCAAAACGTTTTTGATCTACAATTCCACCCCTGACTCCTCAAACTTGCAAGCTTCACTCTACTCGGGTTCAAAAAAGTTTCAAAACATCTATCGTTGCCTTCCATCCCCACCACCTTCATGCCCTTCCCAATGCACATTAATTATTCTTTTACTAGTGACAACTCAACACACTGGTACGAAACAATTGACATTAACAAGCAAAAACCTTGAGGACATATCCCATTAACACGCATTAAACTACCATTTACGACACTCCGATCGACCATCGTTCCTTTCCATACTTAGCCAATGTTTTCCCCGTGTTCCATGATATACATCTTGCACCCAAAAATTATGTGATCTACAATTCCACCCTGGGAAATGCAATCTACGAAATTGACCTCCCTATTACCGACCGCTTCCCCATTGCATACGTAGCCACTTTTTCGAACACGTATTCCCGGGCAAGCGACCTCTAGATTGCACTTCCATTGTTCTGTGACCTACAAACAACACCCAGACCTCCGCGATATACAAATTGATTTTCGGACTCCCACATCGTCCCCTCTTTCGTGTTACACATTTTGCACTCAAAATTTATGAGCCATACAATTTGATCGTCGGGGCCTCACGTCTTCTGGGGAATCCTTGTCACCCTATTTTGGATCCTAGGGTTGGTGGGTTCACGAAATCTCCAATTCCTAGTCATTGTTTCCTATGCCCATCACCTTTGTACTTCTTTCCAAATATGCAACAACTCAGTTTTAATGCTAATAGTTCATCATGCAACAACCGTAAAGATAGTCATTAATCAACAAAAGGCTTGAGGAGACAGTCACACTGACTATCCCTACACAACTTGTTTAGAAACATGAAGAAAAGATCTTGCTAGGTAATGGGATATCTATTACAAATTTCAATATATTAGCGAAAACGAGTCCAGCCTACCGTTTCCCTATTCCATACTTAGCCACTTTTTTTATCATGGGTTCCTAGACAGGCAGGCTCAAGATTGTGTTTCCAATGTTCCACAAGTTGCAAACAGTACCCGGAGTTCCGTGATATACAAATTGACCACTAGACTGCCCCATCATGCCATCTTCTATGTTACGCGTTTTGCACTCAACACTTCCGAGACATACAATTTGACCCTCAGGCCTTCACCTCTGTTGGTTATACCTTGTAACCCTATTTTGAAACTCGACCGACCACTTTCGATAATTATTTATTCCTTAATTGTTGTTCCCTATCCCCACCACCTTCATACTTCTTTCTGAATATGCAATTAGTAAGATTTAATGCTAACAGGTCGTCATGCAGGAACCGTAAATATTTCCATTAATGAGCAAAAGGCTCAAGGAGATCTCCCAGACTTTCGCAATATACAAATTCACTACCAAACTCCCACATCATCCCCTCTTCTGTGTTACACATTTTGCACTCAAAATTTTCGAGACATACAATTTGACCATTGAGGCGTCATGTCTCTTGGGGAACCCTTGTCACCATAATTTGAAGCTCATCTGACCACTTTCCATACTTGCCCATTTCTTGGAATCTCTTTCGCGGATTCTCGAGTTGGCGGGTTCACGAAATCTCCAATTCCTAGTCATTGTTTTCTGTGCCCGCCACCTTTGCACTTCTTTCCAAGTATGCAATGACCAAGGTTTAATGCTAATAGTTCATCATGCAATAACCGTAAAGATTGTCATTAATAAGCAAAAGGCTTGACGAGACAGTCACATTGACTATCACTACATAACTTGCCCAAAGATCTTTCCAGGTAATGAGATATCTATTACAAATTTCAATATATTAGCGAAAATGAGTCCGGCCTACAATTTCCCTATTCCATACTTAGCCACTTTTTCGATTGCGGGTTCCTGGACAGGCGACCTCACGATTGTGCTTCCAATGTTATGTGACCTGCAAACCATACCCAGAGTTCTGCGATATACAAATTGACCACTGGATTGCCCCATCATGCCCTCTTTCTTGTTATGCATTTTGCACTCAAAACTTTTGAGACATACAATTTGATCGTCGGGCCCTCACCTCTCCTGGTTATACCTTGTAACCCTATTGCAAGATGTATACCAATAGCCATCTTGAAGTCATGATTGCAATTTTAAACATTAAATTTGCATTCAAAGAATGAGTTGAATTCAATGCCATGTGATTCCTCGATTATGGATTTGCTTGCTTTTCTAGACAATTATGAAAAAGTCCCCTCTTTATTATTTGAATAGTCCCTTGGATATGACAATGCATTTGAAACATTTCCATAATGTTTGGAAAATAAGTTCACTTTCACATTCTAATATGGAAAATAATGTTGTTTATCTTCCTTCAACACACTCAACTAATTCCTCTATAATTAACCCACATGCTAAGAATTCTGGGATTCAAAGATGTTGAATGTCATATCATTAGGATTCAGTTACCCCTACCTAACCTCAACTAGGTTCCTCAACTTGTATTTATTCATGGTACAAGTGTTCAAGAACTGGATTATTATGATAATGATGTTACCACTCATGTTTCTACTACTTCTATAGATTATTATGCTAATGATGTTGCCACTCATGTTTCTACTACTTCTATAGACCAAAGGTTTATATATGCTCAACATTTTTATGAGATATGAATGGTAGGGGAATGCATACCAATGGTGAAACTCATAAATCAAATGTAACTCAACATTATTAGATGCCCATGTTCTTCATGTGACTTAAGTGAAATATCCTCGATCCCGCTGATCAAGATATTTGCTACTGATCTATTATTCTGTGTTGCAGATCTGATACACTGGGGGTTTCTGGATGTGTTTCAGTTGTATGTTTGAGATCTTGATGGTTATTGCATGTGCATGTGGGTTATTGCATGTGCATGTGGGTTATTGCATGTGCATCTTAGTTATTGCATGTGTATGTTGGTTATTACATGTGCATGTTGCATATTTATGGTTTAAACAACATATAAAGGATGCATGCAGAAGTAAAGAACATCAATTGCCCAATATCATGTATAATATAGTTTGAGCATGGAAATACAATATCCTACTGGAAATATNATCGACGAAAATATGCGATTCTGATGAAGTACGATAACCACTACCAGCTGGAAAACTCGTCCGGAAGTTCAGACCGTTGAAATACACTGGAAAGTGCTCCAAAAGAAGTGCCCTGGCTTCTAGACTAAAATGGGTGAGTGATGGATCTCGAATATGGTCTCTAAGGCACTGGATTTGGACCCCTGGGGGGTTTGCGCACCTCCTGGAGCACTGGATTCGCCCCAAAGGATTCCACCAATAGAATCTGCTGCTATATGGCTCAAAACGATCATCTCACCAAATAAGGAAATGGGTCGGAAAGATTTGTCTGAATCTACTCTAAAACTCTGTATGCAACACCAAATGTCTGTCTGGAAGAGCTGCACCCTAAATGGCTGAATGAGTCGATATGCAAGATTACACCATCATAATCTGACGATAGATTTCTCAATAGAAGCGCCCTGGTTGGATCTCAAATGGGTTGGAAGGAAACCACAATCTGGATACGGATCTCGTATAGCTCTCCAAACCCTCAAACTGACTTGCGCCCTCACTGGCTGAGTTGCGCACTCTGCAATGGATACTCCTGAAAAGTACGGTGAANTCTCAACACCGAAACCGATCAATGGTGGTGGTTTCCTCCAGAAATCCACAAAACAGTAAGGTCGGCTCTCCTCCTCCTCTGGGAACTCTCAACATCAAATCATAACAATGCATAATGAGGAATTAGGTAAAATTCCTCCCTTTATACCTTTCCCAATCTAATTCACCATTGAACTCACTTAAGCTAGGTGCTTTTCCTCCTAAAGTGATTAATTAATTAATTAAGTCCCCCTTTAGCACCTTTTCATTCTAATTTTTCGTTGACTTAGGCTTAAGTGACTTTTCCTAAGTATTTTGGCTTAATTCATCGTTTAGACATCAATTCTTCCTTATTTCTCCATCTTGTTTCATGTTTGTGCCTGACCATAGTCTACGAGAACATATAGACTACTAAGTCACTCCCTGCTGGCCTACTCTTGGGAACGAGACATCACATTAAGTGTGTAGTAATGGTGTTGTAATTGTGTAGTTGATTTTCTCATTATTAATGTCTTGTGGTTTAATACCATTTCCAGAGAATGTCAAAAAGGTTATACCTAATCATTGGATTTTAATTTAACTTTTGGATTGATTTGTCACTTTCCTTGTGGTGTTTTTATGAGATATGAGAGGTAAGGGAATGAACACCAATGGAAAGGGTGGGAACCATCTTAGTGATGCAACTCCCTACACCTTCCTAGTGATGCAACTCCCTTCTTTGGGTTGATTTCTGATCAACATGATTCCCTTCAACTATTATAGCTACTAGGGTTTGCTAGAAGATAGGTGAAAGGCATTATGAGAATTCATTTCAACCGAATAAAACACCATCTATTAACAAATATTCATTAGGGTTGTCACTTCACTCTCCAGTCTCCACGTACCCATCAAAATTCTCCATTGTTGTGCTGACATCTGTGTCGAGTAGGTGTCCACAAAGCATTATAGTCTTGATTTTCAGCGACTTTTGTCCATCGCGTTGAAAATGTAATTTTGCTCATCAGAACTACGATCTAAGGGGTTTTCGGTGTTCCAACTTCGAAATGATCCAAAACATTAAAAATACAAATTCCTTTCATCGAATAAATGTGTGCAAGTGGCATTAATTTGTCTTGTCCCAAGGGTTTTATTGGTCTTCGAATTGATGTTACTTGAATGATAGGTTTTTGTGAAGAACTTTGCAAACGTGTAAAGTTTTAAGTAAAAAAATCTGTCACTTCAGTATTTTGGGATAAATCTAAGCTGTGTAAAAGAGTTTCTTAAAAGTCCTTTCCAAAGGTTGCATAAATATGGCATCATGATAATTTTTATTTATTACTCTCCCAGTACATGCATATAAAAGTGTATGAGCATAAAAGTGTATGAGTGACAGAATAATCATGGAGTGGCTGAACAAGAGAGGCTATCTACAAGCCATCCCCCTCTGGTTTGGAAGGACATAATCTGATTTCTTTTGCCCACTTTCAAACATCTCAGCATCAACCATATCTATGGAGAACACAATAAATCAACAGATCAATTATCCAAGATAATTCTAAAAAAAAAGTGGGTTTTATAACTTACAATCTCTGGTTAGATGGTCATAAGGGTCCTCCACATTTTCTAACCCTCATTTAAGATATGCTCTCCATCCTAGCGGGTTTATTGATCTGAATTTTGAAGACTTTCTTCTAGTCAAAGCATACCTAAGACTTTCTTCTAGACTAAGTTTACCTAAAGATACTACTGTTTTATTTTGTTCTATTTACTTGGGGTTATATCCCTCGCATATACTTGTATGCAGTCTTTTTGCTCCTTATTTGAACTTTCGCCCTATGCTGGTCTAGAGACCACTAATAGCGAAAGTTCATTTGACAGATAATACATTTTCAGCTGAGCATGTATATTTCTATAATGAGAATATTTTATATTATCAATATAATAGAGAAATTTTCCTATTGGAAAAAAAAAAGTTCGTATAAATTTTTATGCTACAATGTAAATTTATCTA
>JASDQU010752061.1:42790-57881 GCA_032191745.1 Picea mariana
AAGTTCGATGAGTTGCATAGTCGGATGAAGTTGAGTCGTCGCATTCAACACCTCAACTCACAATTCCCAAAAAATATTTGATCCCTCGATTTTTTAACAGATGATTGACTGTCTATTCATCACCAGGTTTGATGCCTGCCAGGGAGCGCGGGCCATGGCCCATGATGATTATAATTTACGTGTAACTTCAATAATTTTCATTGTCCTAATTGCTTGTATATCAGCACATCACATCACACCACACAACCTTATTCCCTGAAACCAGGGATGGAATTTGACGGGCAAATTGCCCGTAACGGGGTGATTTGCTCGTCAAATACGTTAATTTTTTTTGACAAGCCGTCAATATTTTTAGTGAAATCCGTCAAAACGTGTATCTGAATTTAGTAAACCGTTGACGGGCTGTTGGGATTTGAAATTCCAACCCTGACTGTAAATATTTTCGTGCCGACGTAGCTCAGCTCAACTGACAACCCAGCTTAAAAAAACACTGGTGGGCATGCTTAACACGTGGAGTGCACTTGAGCCTCCAGTCTGTAGATCAGCAGGACAGGTTCCCAATCGAGCACAGCACAGTTTAATAGAATAGACATTAGAGGTAGACAAGTGGCCGTATTCAGTAGACATTAGAGGTAGACTTTGAACAGCACAGTTTAATAGAATAGTGAAATTATAGGCCATTTGTTTGGAACATGAGACCTGCCCTGTCAAAGGTTATGCTGTGCTACTATGGGCGGGTCCCGGTCGACTAATGCCCGACCGCTTTAAAGATATTCGCTCCAATGAACATACTCACTTTGCAATTTTCTCATGCCATTTTTCTCGTGCCAAGAGGCATCTACTCAGGACATGTCGAACGTGACATATGTACTGTTACTCTCAAATTGTTTGAAGGAAGATGAAACTGGAGTGTGGATAAAAAAAAAGAAAATGATTTTAATGTTTACTCTCAAATTGTTTGAAGGAAGATGAAACTAGAGTGTGGGATAAAAAGAAAAAAAATGATTTTAACATTTACGAGGTTAACAATAGCCTATGGAATAGATTGCCTCACACACTGATTTTTGCAGTTCAGTGATTTTCCTATTCAGCTTGATGATGAGCTCCCCCAATTTCTCCAGTGTCCCTTAGCTAAATAAATTATTCCAAAAGCTAGCTGTCAAGATACTTATATAGTTGTTCCTAATGTCTTTGAAGGCTTCACACTCTAAAATGAAATGTTTTTCTGTTTCCACTTTTTCCGAGGTGCAGAACACACACACCCTTTCTTCCCAAGCTTACTTTGGTATTTTCCAATGCCCAGTTTCACAGGACGGAGTTGATGGGAATTGGTTCTTAATTGGGCAATAAGCATTTTGACTCTTCAAGATATATTGGCCCCTATGTACCATTTTTTATGATGATTGTATGTGGGGTTAAACTCTTCAATATAATACTCTTTCTTTCTCTCCAGCCCTTTATCCCAAGTTCGTTTGTGGAACCTATCAATAAAAAATGCCTTTATCTCTTTATTGTTAGTAGGACACCTGTTCAAGTGGATATCTCATTTACTAAGCCATTTAATATTTTGTTGGATTCACGTCTTCTTTCTTTTGCACAATATGTCATTGAAGTTTTGTCGGATTCACGTCTTCTTTCTTTTGCACAATATGTCATTGAAGACGATCTTAGGCCATGCACTGTTTTCCATTTGCTCATTTTTTTTTAGATATATTATGAGATGCACCATAGCAATTGTTTCAATAGGAGCAGCCCCCATTTCACTCAGCATGATAACATAAGGCACTGAACTTTTAATTTTAAACTTGTTTGTGATCAAACGTTTTTGAATCTTCTCAATTTGCTTCCACTGTAAGTCAGATGTGCCGCTGGCCCACACTTCACAAAACCATTGGGATCATTAAAAGCTCAAAGAGAGTTTGCATAGTCTTCCAATCCCATATCTCTGCATCTCTCCATCTATTTTGAAAAACATAGAACTCTTTCCAACCTCCCAAAGTTATTTTCTTTACTCAACCTTCTCAATTTAAATTTTTGTTGAAATCAATTCCAAGATATTTATAATCTGTCACTTCTTCAAGCGTGTTGCAGATATGAAATACTTCTTTAAAATATTTTTTACTAATATTGAATTACATCCTCATTGTACTACAAAAATGCTAAAAGAAAATTAAGTATTCTTACAACCTAAAAGAGGAATCAGAATAAATCAAATATATATAAGTGAAACCTTGCCCGTGTACAGTAAAAAGCCTTTCAATTTCAAATATGAAATAAGAACACAGTCACGAGATAAATTTACTCTGTAGCATAACAATTTACACGAACATAATTTACTGTCACCCATACACTTTTATGCACGTATTGGGAGAGTAATAAATAAAAATTATCATGATATCAGCGTTATGCAACCTTTGGAAAGGACTTTTAAGAATCTCTTTTACTCAGGTTAGATTTATCCCAAAAAATTGAAGTGACAGATTTTTTACTTAAAACTTTTCACGTTTGCAAAGTTCTTCACAAAAACCTATCATTCAAGTAACATCAATTCGAAGACCAATAAAACCCTTGGGACAAGACAAATTAATGCCACTTGCCCACATTTATTCTACGAAAGGAATTTGTATTTTTAATGTTTTGGATCATTTCGAAGTTGGAACACAGAATGCCCCTTAGATCGCAGTTCTACTGAGGAAAATTACATTTCCAACGTGATGGAATTGCAGCTAAATCCAGAAGTATACGGGACAAAAGTCGCTGAAAATTGTTTACAAGGTCTATGACCATTGAGATGGGGCATCTATTTACAAGGTCTATGACCATAATTATTTTTTTGTGACTTTGGAGTTTTACTTTACATAATTATTTTTTTGTGACTTTGGAGTTTTACTTTACATAGAGCTGAAATTTATGCTTCTCTATCTCTGGCCTATTTCCTTTAAATGTATCTCATATATCATGGTCACAAGAACTCCTTTGTAGAAAAATGTTTTTATTCATGTCCATCTTTACTACGAAGGAACTTCCCATGCCACCAAAAATTTATGTTATAGTCAACATGCTCTCAAGTCTTTATCTACCTCTTCCACTATCATTGTTAGTAATAAATCAAGATGAAAGAATTTTCAAGAAGATTCTTTTTAGCAATAGCCTCTCATAAAAAACAAAAATAAAAACATGTTGGAATTAACCTATCATTATCTATATCTAACTCAACTCTTGGCTCATTTTTTCTATGCAATGATGCCTACAATGTTGGTTATGGAGACTTCTTGGTGAAATGTTCATTCTCTTATCAACCCATACATAACTAAAATAATCATTGCCACTTAATGGTTTTGTTATATGTTTCTTGTCTTTTGCCCTTTCTACACTTTTTCCAACACTATGCCATTTACAAAAAGTGTATGGAGTACTCTATGAATGAAGATGCATACAATATGATCCTCTATAACAACTATGCTTTGAAAAATCATCACATGGAGTAGCATCCTAATCATTGTATCCATAATACTCTTGGTTCCTCTGGTCCATGAGATTGTAGTTTTCATTCTCAATAATAACTTTGTCTAGTGAAATTCCCCTGGGTTTTTCCAAATCTTTAGAAAGAAATATTTTCTTGATAGCCACAACCACATGTTTATCACATATTTTATGTCTTCTATCCTTTACCTACCCTGTCCACGTCCGTCTCAACTACTTACAATCTCATTAGATGGATCCCAATGAAGAAATCTACAATATACTCTTCTCTAGCACCTTGTGCATAATCATTACACAGTATCGATGTCTTGCTTCCTCTGCTAATTATTTCACCCTTTTCACGACCCCCCGTCCTAAAGTCATGGATAGTTGTCATACTTCTACTCGTATATCACTTTGGAGACTGATTAAAACCTCCAAATATTAATATTTAATAATTAAAGGTTCAAAATGATCAACAACTGAATTTATGAATGAAATAAATTTGAATGCACTAATAACACAAATTATTATATTGAGAAAGTGATAGAACTATGTTAATATAAATTTAGGCTACAAAGAAATCTCAGAAAAGTAAATCAATCTAAATACAAGTACAAGAGTTTCAAGTGGCATACTAAGATGACATTACAACAATTAAAGTTTGTGGGATTTTGAATTCTAAGAAATATATTGATTTTTCATTATGGGAATTCTTACCATCAATGCTCATGAGGTCTAACATAGAGGTTGATATTTCGGTTTTTTACATTATGTTAAATACATAAATTGTTATTTGGGGTCGTTTCTTAGAATTTCTATGTAATTTTGGTGTGTCTGTAGCTTTACTAATGAGCTCATTAGAAGCTAATTTCCGGTTGAGAGATTTGGAGTTGTAATACCTTTAAAATTAAAGTTTCCTATTTAGTCATTTACTATTATATTTTCAGCTCTATAGAGTAGTGCATGGAGTCCTCTCACTTGCAATTTTGAAAACCTTCACAATATGGCAAGGGCAAACTAGAATGAATGCAATAGAACATTAAACTAGCATATTTCCTCCTTCAATAATATTATCAAGGAGAGTCTTCTAAAATAAAGTTAGGAAATCTATACTTCTCTCACCACATGGGTTATAGGTGAAAAACTTTAGTTTGTGATGGAGCTCTTTGTAAATACAAGCAGGGAATCGAAGTTGTAAATGTAAATATAAGTTATGTAGTCTTTGTTGGGTTACTTCAAGTTTTTATAAGCATGTTTCCTTGTGAAAGTTAAGTAAAATGTGAGATATGGTTGATAATTTTGTAATTGATAAGGTATAATTAATTTCATTGTTTGTTTATAGGTTTTTGAAAAGAGTGTTGAAAATCAACATTTTACATCATCACTATTCCAAAGATTCAATGCTAACTCAATTACTTGTGTTTGGCAAGTAATTGTTTTAGTTCACTGACAAAAGTGAATTGAATGAGCTAGACACCAAATTCACACATTTCATAAAATGATTCCAAGGTCTCCTTACCATATCCATGTCTGGCATAAGCGTCAAGCATTGATGTCCATGAAATAACATTCTTTCTTAGGCATTTTCGAAAACATCTCCAATGCCTCTTCCACCTCATCCAGTAGACTATTATGTGAAAATGTTAGGGACCTAACCCCTCACATAGGTAGAACAATGTATTCCGATGTAGTAAAGGTCAATATTAATAAGGCCTTGCAATAAAGTAGAATAAGTCGAATGTAAGAAGACCTAATAGAAGCTTCTGCTTCTAGAAGGATCTTCCTCTAGATGGTTCTATTGATAGACATATTTAGTATAAATAGGATTCGAGGGTATGAGAACCCTAGCTTGGATATTATTGTAATAGAGCTCTGCTCGACTGGAGGTTGCCCCCTTGAAGAGGCCCGTGAACATTGCTCTAAGAATCAAAGTGCTCTTTCTGGTGTTATTTTGATATCATTTTCGTGTTATTGTGGTGATTATTCTTGTTATATTGTTGTTTATCTGCCATTTCTAGCATTTTATTTATATTTTGCATACTTTTTATATCCGACATATTACAAGTGGTATCAGAGCACTTTCCTCGGCAGAAATTGTAGGTTAAATTTTTTTCAGGGTAGAGACGTATTCCAGTGTCTTTAAGCCACAAAGATCTGTCACTACATGCATAAACCCGCGGTTGAGGGATTCATACACATAGGAAATACAAGTGGTACTTAAGCACACATATGTTGGCCACCCTTGTAACCCATGTTGGTACCCCTTCGAGTGGTAGCGCATTAGACAACATCTGTGTACGGATCGACCTAGATTTCCTGAAGCCCTCTTTAGATAAACCAATCTGTTGCCTGACTGTTATAGTGCCATCGAGAACAACACTTGGGAAGATACTCTCTAGTACCTGGGTAGTCGGGTAGTACAGCTAAGGGCATGATCTAGCCTCCTTAGTTAGTGCCCTGAGATATTGGGCCGAGTACTACTATTGGACCCTGCACATATATCAAAGAGCTATAGCATAGGGCACACCTTTGTCTGCAGAACCCTTGAATACCTAAGTTCCCTTGGGGACGAAAACAAAAACATTAAAACATACAAGATCTATTGTCGCACTATTGTGTTCGGGTTGCCAAATCACTACACATTTCTTCCTGGTTAAGCATTTGGGGCATTTCATCACTGTTGTATTCTTTAGACCAGAAAAAAGTTTGGAAATTTTTGCACCATTATTTGAGACCTATTCCATTGGATTTATCTATTCGCCCTTATCACATTCATACATATCATTTTTCAACAAATTTTTTTACCCCACCCATCCCGTTTTGGTTCCCTCGTCATCATGGCCCATACCCGTAGCCAAGACTTGGAAGCTCGCTTCAGTACCTTGCAATCTAATTTCACAGAGACCCAACAAGAAGTGAAACATCTCAGTGCCAATGTTTTCGCCATCAATACCACCATGTAGTCCTCCATCATCACCTTAATCGAGGAACTCAAACAAGACATGACTACCCAGCTTGAATCTGTCGTCTCGATGATCTACACCAAGCTGCATATCCCTGCAGATAACCCTTTATCTGACCCACCTCCACATACCAAAGCTGAAACTTCCTCCCATTCCCATAATTTTCAACCCCATCACTTTTAGTGTGACCTACACCTTCCGTAGGTGGATGTGACCAAATTTGATGGCTCATATCCCATTTGTTGGGTAACCCAAATGGAACATTATTTCTCTTTATACGGCATTACAGATGACTTGGCCAAACTCTGATATGGTGTTCTCCATCTAGATCAAGAACGTTGGCAATGGTGGCAATGGAGACAAACTTCTCGTCAAGGGTATATTACTTGGACACACTTTGTGGCAGAGCTTTATGAACGATTTAACACTGACACCAACCATTTAGGTCATTTGACAAAGTTGAAACAATCAGGAACAGTGGAAGACTTTATAGCTGCTTTTGAGCGCCTGGATTTTCAGACAGAGGGTATGTCTGATGCCTTTTTCCGAGAATGTTTTATCACTGGCCTCAAGGATGAGATTCATGCCCATGTCCTCATGGCTCGGCCTTAGAGTTGGGTGGAGGCTACTAAAAGATATAAAGAATCACAACAGGTTGTATCCTCTCAAAACCGGAAACTCTCCTTTATTCCTCACACTAAACCAGTAAATCCCACTACTCCCTCTGCTCCAATAAAGATCCAAAAATTGACCAGGGCTAAAATGGCTGAACGCCAACTCAAAGGCCTTTGTTATAATTGTGATGACAAATATTTTCTAGGCCACAAGTGTAAGAAACAAAATCTTTTTATGGCCATCTCAGAGGATATTTTGGAAGAGGATGTTGAAACTCCACTTGTGTCTTAGTCACCTGAAACCACTAACATAACCCCCCCCTCAGACCCTCCTGAAGTAGAACCGGTCATTTCCATAAATTCTCTCATTGGCTTCTCTGCTCCCCAAACCCTCAAGCTAATTGATTGCATCAAGCATAGGAAGGTCATCATTCTTGTTGATAGTGGAAGCACCCATAATTTTATTCATCGTCGCATTGCCCAAGAAACTCATTTCTATATCCATGCAGTCAATAATTTCTAAATCATGATTGTCAATGGTGGCTCCATGAAATGTGGAGGGCGTTGTGAAAATGTGTGTCTCCAAATTGGTGACTACCACCTAAAATCTCATATGTTCGCTATAGACATGGGCGGTTGTGACATTGTGTTAGGTGTTGACTAGCTAAGGACTTTGGGTCCCATTCTCATGGATTTCAAGGAATTAACCATGCAATTCGACCAGGAGGTCCAAAAATATAAGTTCCAAGGCATCACCGTCGATTCACCTGAGATCATTAGTTCCCATCGCATGGTATAGCTGCTCAAAAAAGGTCATTCTAGCATGATTTCCCAACTCCATGCCATAGAGGCAATTGAGACACCCTATGTGCCGCAAGACCTCCAATCCATCCTCTCTAAACATCAGTTGGTCTTTTCCACTCCCCAGGGACTCCCGCCTTCTTGTGGTGTTCATGATCATTCCATTCCCCTTATACCAGGAAGCCTTCCTCCAAATATTCGTCCCTATTGTCACCCCTTTTCCCAAAAAAATGAAATTGAGAAAATGGTTCAAGAACTTCTTAACGCAGGCATTATCCTCCCTAGTACGAGCCCCTACTCTTCTCCTGTGGTCATAGTTTTGAATAAAGAAGGTTCTTGGCGCATGTGTCCTGACTTCCGCGCCCTCAACAAACTCACCATTAAAGACAAATTTCCCATTCCTGTCATTGATGATCTCTTGGATGAATTAAGTGGCACCCAGTTCTTTACTAAACTTGATCTTCATTCTGGCTACCACTAGATTCGTATGAAAGAGGAAGACATTCCTAATACTTCCTTTAGGACTCATGAGGGCCACTATGAGTTTTTGGTCATTCCCTTTTGATTGTGTAAGGCCCCCTTCACCTTCCAAAGCCTCATGAATCATGTCTTTCGCCCTTTTCTCTGTCATTTTGTCTTGTTTTTTTTTTATGATATCCTCATTTGTAGCAAAACCTGGACAGAATATCTTGCTCATGTGGACCGCGTTCTCCATCTACTCTCTCAGCACCAAATTTTCCTGAAATAATCTAAATGTTCTTTTGGTGCCTCAGAAGTCGAGTACTTGGGTCATCTTGTTGGCAAGAATAACGTCAGGGTCGATCCTAAAAATATTGAAGCTATGCAAGACTGGCCTCACCCAAAGACTCTCAAAATATTGCGAGGATTTCTGGGCTTAACAGGTTATTATCGCAAGTTTGTTAAGAATTATGGAAAGATTGTGGCACCTCTCACTGCACTCCTTAAAAAGAATTCTTTCACTTGGACTCCAACAACTGCTCAGCCTTTTCAAACCTTGAAGATGGCCATGTGCACCACTCTAGTCCTGGCCCTTCCTAATTTCACAAGACCTTTGTCCTGGAATGTGATGCTTCAAGGAAAGGTATTGGCGTTGTCCTTATGCAAGAGGGCCAGCCTTTGGCATTTACCAACAAACAACTTTCTAAACGAAATTTGGGCAAATCAATCTATGAAAAGGAAATGTTGGCTATTCTGCATGTCATTGATTTGTGGCGCCCTTATCTATTGGGGAAACGCTTCCAAATTAAGACAGATCATCAAAGCCTCAAGTATTTTCTGGAACAATGCATTTCCTCCCCAGAGCAACAAAAGTGGGTGACTAAGCTCTTTGGATATGAATATGAGATCATTTACAAGAAAGGCAAAGACAATGTGGTTGCGGATGCACTTTCCCAAAAATATGAAGATGAAGGCTCCCTTTTTTCTCTCTCCTTCATTGCACCAGATTAGCTCCAAGTCGTTCACCAGGAATGGCTACATGATCCCAAAAGTTCGCATCTGATACAACAATTGCAGTCCAATTCTCCAGTTTCCCCAGGGTAATCTTGGCTCCATGATGAGGTTCGATACAAAGGTTGTTTGTATTTAAGTAAATAGTCAAAACTTAAATCCACAGTGCTTTCTGAGCTTCATGCTACACCCACAGTTGGGCACTCCGGGTTTACCAAAACCTATGACAGGGTCAAACGTTATTTTTTTTAGGATGGCAAGAAACAAGACATTGGTAATTTTGTGGTCGAATGTGATGTGTGTCAACGCAACAAGGGAGAAACATTGAAATCTCCTGGCACACTACAACCACTTCCGATTCCACCTGCTATTTGGAGGGATATCTATATGGATTTTATTATAGGATTACCTAAATTGGGCAATAAATCAATCATCATGGTGGTAGTTGATCACCTTTCCAAGTATGCTCATTTATGTTCTCTTCAACACCCATTTACAGCATCCACAGTGGCTCAAATTTTCATGGATCGGGTCTTCAAGCTTCATGACATGCCGCATTCTATTGTTTCTAATCGCGACCCCACTTTCACCATCAATTTTTGGCAAGAACTATTCAAGCTACAAGGCACCCAATTGCATCTCAGCACAACTTATCATCTCTAGATGGATGGTCAAACTAAAGTTGTCAACAAGTGTTTGGAAACATATTTGAGGTGTTTTGCATTAGAAAAGAAAAATTGGTGGGCTCAATGGTTACACCTAGTTGAATGGTGGTACAACACTTCATACCATACAACTACCCGCATGACTTCTTTTGAAGTGGCATATGGACAAAATCCATTGTCGATTCTCTCATATTTACCAGGTGTCTCCAAGGTCTAGACGGTTGACCAAATGCTTACAGTTTGAGAGGCTATTCTCCGTACCCTCGAAGAGAATTTGGTCATGGCCCAGAATTGCATGAAGCAACAAGCAGATCAAGGTCGCTCTGAACGTCATTTTGCAGAAGGGGATCAGGTGTTTCTTCGACTGTAACATTACAAGCAAACTTCCCTCAAGGATGACCATTGTCAGAAGATGGCGCCCAAATTTTATGGTCCTTATATAGTTCTCAAGTGTGTGGGACAGGTGGCCTATCAGTTAGCTTTTCCCAATCATTCTAAGCTACATCTTGTTTTTCATGTTTCAATACTTAAAGAAGGTGATTGGAACTAAGTGCCAAACTCAAACCAACCTTCCCGAGTTGGACGAAGAAGGCTCCATTTGGCTACAACCACAAGAGGTTTTGGACCAGCATGAGCATCACTTGCATCAATGAACCATCAAGGAAGTGTTAGTCCAGTGGAAAGATACAACTAGAGCAGATGCCACTTGGGAACCAACTACCATTTTGCAGCAATTTCCACATCTCAAGCTTTGAGGACAAGGTTGTTTTTAAGGGGGGGGACATGTTAGGGACCTAACCCCTCACATAGGTACAACAATGTATTCCGATGTAATAAAGGTCAATATTAATAAGGCCTTGCAATAAAGTAGAATAAGTCGAATGTAAGAAGACCTAATAGAATTTTTCGCTTCTAGAAGGATCTTCCTCTAGATGGTTCTATTGATAGACATATTTAGTATAAATAGGAGTCGAAGGTATGAGAACCCTAGCTTGGATATTATTGTAATAGAGCTCTGCTCACCTGGAGGTTGCCCCCTCAAAGAGGCCCGTGAACATTTCTCTCAGAATCAAAGTGCTCTTTCTGGTGTTATTTTGATATCATTTCCGTGTTATTGTGGTGATTGTTCTAGTTATATTGTTGTTTATCTGCCATTTCTAGCATTTTATTTATGTTCTGCATACTTTTTATATCTGGCATATTACAAAAAACCGTGCAATCTAAACATTCCAAGAGATAACATTCCATTCATTCATTTTATTAAACAATTTCAAGGTCTCTCCAACAAACACATTTTGTGGATACCCAACAATTACAGAATTCAAATATATTACATATGGTCAACCATTTTATCAAACACTTGGTTGCGTCCTCCAAATACCCTCATTTTACATACATATCCACAAGAGAATTTCATACAAACGCCAAAGCCCGAAGCCATTGATCTATAACCAGTATACCTCGCAGCCTTGAGCGATATATAAGTTAGTAGGAGCACTACCAAATGATGGTAAAGGGTAATAAATTGGCTCCTTCTTAAGCTGCTGGTTGGGATGCTTCCTGTAGAAAAGCACGCAGCGAGAAAGACAGTACCATACGAGGTAGCATAGATCGGTAGGACAAGAGGAGCCATCCAAAATCCATGTAAAAACGAATAAGGTAAGGTGGTAATCCGAATATATAACCGAGTATGTGAGAAAAAACGAATATAAATGAATATAACAAAGCAGTAATCCGAATATAGACACGAATATAACAAGGCAACAGTAATAAATAACGAATATAGTCAGGGAGAGAGTAAGGAAAAAGGAATATGGAAAGGCAGTAATAAAATATGTATAAACAGATATGATAAAGCAGCAGCAGTAAGAAAGAAGGGGGAAAGAAGCCTCCTTCTTATCTTATGGATTATAGGATTTATACCCCATCTTTAGTTTCAGAGGTAGAGGAGTTCTTAAAAAAGCCAGTTGCCTACAGACAAAAGAGAGTTCGTTGCGCCGCCCCAGAAGCATAATACCTTTCTGAACCCCGGTGGTGGATAAAGTTTTGAAACCGCTTCTTCAGGGACCTTATTATACCTAAAGTGGCGAGGTGGGGTGGGGTGCTTCTTGGTCAACATAATTATAACCAACTGCAGAATCTAATCTATCTGGGTCAACTGCTGGATCTACTACTGGGTTTCCCTAGCGATCCACCGAATGAGAGAGAGAGAAGTTTATTTCCCCCATGGTTCCACCAGATTCACAAGACAAGCATACAAACATAGTAGATTGAAACAAGATGATGGTCATCTAATGACTTTCTCCTTAGTGTTATATTCTCCATACATCATCATATACAACTAAAAACACACCAACTCACTATTAAGACCATGCAAAAATGCTAATCTAATATTTCTATAAGCATTATCACAAATCCATATCAATCCAAAATCCTCTAAACTAAAATATATCAGCATGTCCATGATAATATCATAATTATTTTACCTTGAATCTACAAATGGGAGGTCTAATAAAGGAAGTGTACATTGGGGGGGTGGTAGGAATAAATAACTTCAAGGNATAAAGGAAGTGTACATTGGGGGGGGGGGGTGGTAGGAATAAATAACTTCAAGGGCCTATTACTGGGAAAGCATTATCAGTTTTATTGTACTCCAAAGAAGAGAATGGTTCTTGATTTGAATTTGGAGGTAATCAAAATTTAGCAAACATATAAACACATATTTGGGATCAATAGGATGGATGGAAATACAAGTTGTTTAGAGGTGGGAAGGAATGGAATTTGTTGCAATAGTAGTTCACCAATTCAATCAATAAAAGGTAGGACTAGATTGTTTAGAATAAACACATTTAATCAAAAACATGTGCTAAGTAGTTGCAAGAGAAAGGATTGAATCCAATCCAATAGCCACTTAGTACTAAAAAAGGTGATCTAAGTAAATATAAATGGCCTAGACCAAAAACCAATCTTATGATGTGAAAAATCCTCTATCCGCTTGTTATCGCTCAAATTATCACTAACTGGAAAACGTCTTAACCACAATGGGATAGCCTAGGGAAATTACTATGCAAGCCATCCATTATCACCTCAGTAGTCTTTTCTCTCACTTTAGACTAAAGATAAATAATTTCTAACATAGGGAGGTTTCCCTAAAGTCAACCTAGCAAAACATTGAAAATTAAAAGTAATATTAGCTTAAGTTTATTATTAATGTAACTAAACAAACAATCAATTTTCCCTTAAAAATGTGAAACAAATGTGATAAAGATGTAAAAGAAATGTGATGGAATGAGTAAAAATTAATTTATTAAATCAACCAAAGTATGCATGTAATCATAATACCACGATATGCCATGATTCCAAAAATTGTTACAAATAGTTAACCGTGAAAGAAAATGTGCTAGTAGTTAATCATGAAAGAAAATGTGAATTTGATATATAAAAACAAGTTAAAACCATTAACAAGAAAGTAAAGTAGATATGACAAATTTCATATGCAAAGAAAGTGTTGGTAGATTGGTTAACAATGGTTTAGATTTATCACCACATACCACATATTTATCATTAATATTGGAGATTTAACCAAAGAGAATATGTTGAAATAGTTATGGAATAAATCTCATGTATCATAAAGTCATTCATGTTATTAGTTTTTGTCAAAGCAGGACTATAGTAATGAGTTTGTTATTGATTTGACATTAATTTTTATTGATTTAAAAAATTTCCATTTAAAACCTAATGTTCTACATAAGAAATATAATTTTTTATTTTTTAATCTATAAAATAACTTATTTTTTTAAACTCTCGTTGATTGAAAAATTTAAGGCCTTATTGTAGCCTTCAAGTGGTTCAAGAATTTAAATTGATTGCTCAATCTACCTGGCCATGCAGAAAATCTTAAAAAAACTAGCAAACTTGATTTTACATAAAAGCTCAGAATGAACCTCGAGATTTGGGCTAAAAAACACAGTGGTTCACTCCCTCTCGGATAAAATCACACCGTTGATCTTCATTCGCTCTGTTCCTCCATCGCATTTACTCACTCGGTTGAAATTTAGAAACTTATACCTTTGTTGCTCCGCATCATGGGTGAAACATTGGCGTTATAATGGAACGTAATAAATTCCGCTTTACTGTCACTAGGTCAAAATAATTGTAATTATTGGTTAAGATGGACAGGGGTTAAATTTTATCCGTGGGCTGACCACTCTTCACGTCAAATCACCGGTAAACGTGAGTTGTACAGGAGCAGAGACCCGCCTAGGTTTAATTGCAATACTTTATACAGTATATAAAATATTAAATATAACGATTATTAATATGACTAATAGATTACAATCATAATAATATATAGTTTAATCAATTATATTCTAATGAAAATTTTAATAATAATAATTAATTTCACTAATGAATATTAATATTAATATTATATTATAATGATATTAAATATAATTATAATAATAATCAATAATAATTATAATAAAAATATTAATAGGAACAATTAATTTTATTAACTTAATAATCAATTATAATTATAATAAAAATATTAATATTAAAAATTATTTTCACTAATTTTTAATAATAAAATTTAAATAATAAACTTGATTACGCATATGAAATTTAAATCATTATTATTATTAATTTTTAAACCTCTCAAAGGTAGGGACTATGTTGCCTTGCAACTCTTGTTATAAAGAGAAATTACATACACACGTAAATTTATTCATGAACCAACATTCATATTAGTGAATTAGTGACATCCATACATGTGGAAGTTAAGGTGTTGTTCTAAATGTACAGTGATGTATAGAGTGACATCCATACAGGTGGAATTTAAGGTGTTGTTCTAGATGCCATATTTATCGTGTAATGATGTACTCGACGATGCTCATAAACACATATCAAGTATAAAATTGTCAAGACAAGTTTGATTTTGAGTGATGCATACAAATTCAAGTTAAACAATTCATATATGTGTGAAGCCAATAAATAAAAATGACTAGTTTAGTTGTTGCTTTCATATTCATCAAACATTTATCACGACATCCACATTGTTCTTCCTTGAACCATAAATAATCATACGTAATACTTTCAGTTTCATCTCTAAGTTTAT